>PVJI01000464.1:110963-262590 GCA_004026765.1 Micronycteris hirsuta | reverse complement strand
CTGAACTCGATATCTGATAGTTGGCTTGCCTCTGTTTCGTCTATCATTCTTTCTGGGGTTTCTTCCTTTCCTTTCATTTGGGTGTTGTTTCTTTGTCTTCCCATTGTTTGTGAGACTCTTCTTGCTAGCCTCTGTTTCTTAAATTAATCTGTCGAGTTCTCTGGAGTATCAAAGTTAATTTTGTTTCACTGTCTCTATTCTTTGGACTGACCCCTGTCTGGGGCTGACTCTGGTCCTCTCACAGCTCCAGGTTTTAATGTCTCACCGTATGAATGTTCAAATTCCCCTGTAATCTTGGGCATCAATCATCGTATGTGTTGGAATACTGCTGGGTTTTCGCCCCGTTCCTCAGAAAATCAACCAGTGGGTAGGAGGACGTAAAGTCTGTTCCTCCTAACTCGCCGCCATCTTCCCAAGCTCTCCGGGAAACGCCCATAATGTTTTTTTAATTGGTCCTTAGGGACTTTAGATAACAAATTCTACAGAGTCTGTATCCCTGAAACCTATGTAATTTTATTAACCAATGTCACCCCAATAAATTCAATAAAATAAATTAATAATGAGTAAATAAATACATACTACAGAGTTGGGAACAGTCTGCCTTGATTGTTAGCATTGTGTGTATTTTGGCTGGGTGTGTCCTTGTGGATTTAAATAAACAACAGAAGTATAACATTTCCTACTGTAACAGAAACAAATGAGGACAAATACTATGGCTGTACAAACCCCAATCTCTCACCATGTTCAACTGATGTGATTCAGGATATAGCCAGATATGTCTTTAGAAATTAGAATTTTTTCTCATTCAGTTCTCAGATACTTTCAAGGACTGCTCATCACTTATAATCTATACTTCTTAGATGACATTTAAGGTCCTTTATTATATAGTGGTAGTCTACCTTCCCCACCCTCTACTCCATGACTCCCCACCACCCACTCTGTGCTCCAGTCCAGTGTTACTGTTTGTTCTTCTTAAGAACAGAATCCAGGAAGCCAGAATAGTTTCTTATGTATTCATGAATCCTTCACTATGTGTGCAGCCCAGGAAGCCTTTGAGAAATTAAAAGCTAAGTTGGAAAGTAATAAATTCGTAACAAATATTTGAGGTAATATTTAGTTAAACTCTAAATTTTACAGATTATAACTGCTATGGCAAAACCCTGGAAAAGCAAAATCTGGAAAGACTGCAGTTGCCTGGGAAGGCATCATAGAGGAGTGGGGACTGAAACTGGACATAGAAATTTAGCATAGGTTTAACCAAAGGGCAGTACAGATAAGAGGAAGCAGCAGGAAGGAAAGCATATGGACTCAGAAGTGAAACCTGGGTTTTAACTTCTATTCAACATAGTATTGGAAGTCCTAGCCACAGCAATCAGACGAGAAAAAGAAATAAAAGGCATCCAAATTGGAAAGGAGGAAGCAAAACTGTCATTGTTTGCAGATGACATGATAGTGTACACAGAAAAACCTATAGACTCCACCAAAAAAACTGTTTGACCTAATAAGTGAATTTGGCAAAAGCAGGAGGGTACAAAGTCAATATTCTGAAATCAAAAACACTTTTATATACCAACAATTAAATATCAGAAACAGAAATCAGGAAAAAAAATCCCATTTGATATAGCAACAAGAAAAATAAAGTACCTTGTAATAAACCCAACCAAGGAGATAAAAGACCTATACTCAGAAAACTGCAAAACACTGAAGAAAGAAATTAAGGAAGACACAAACAAATGGAAGCATGTATCATGTTCATGGATTGGAAGAATTAGCATCATCAAAATGTCCATACTACACAAAGCAAATTATAGATTCAACACAATCCCTATTAAGGTACCAATGACATATTTCACAGATATAGAACAAACATTTCAAAAATTTATATGGAACCATAAACAACCCCAAATAGCTGCAGCAATTTTGAGAAAGAAGAACAAAGTAGGAGGGGTCACAATACCTGATATAAAACTATATTACAAGGCCATAGTAATCAAAACAGTTTGGTACTGGCATAAGAACAGACATATAGATCAGTGGAAGAGAATAGAGAGCCCAGAAATAAGCCCAGGTCTCTATGGTCAATTAATATTTGACAAAGGAAGCAGCAGCATAAAATGGAGTAAAAATAGCCTCTTAAACAAATGGTGTTGGGAGATCTGGATAGCTACATGCAAAAAAATGAAACTTGACCACCAACTTACACCACACACAAAAATAAACTCAAGATGGATAAAAGACTTAAATATAAGTCACTACACTGTAAAAGTTCTAGAGGAGAACATAGGCAAGAAAATTTCAGCTATTCCACACAGCAGTATTTCCACTGATAATATTTAAATTGGTTTAAATCTCAGGACACCTGCTCTGGTTCTCTTCGACAATTTAACCTCTCTGAGATAGTTGGTTTTTTTTTTTTTCTGTAAAATGGGAAACATGGAAATGATAGTACCTACCTCATACGCTGTTACAAGAGTTAAATTGGTAGGAGGTACCTATGAACGATACATTTGTCTTATCCATATGTGAAGATGCAGAAGTGGGAGAGAGCATGACTAGTCTGAGCAGACTAGTGCATCTTGGGGGAAGCAGTGGGAGATCCAGTTGTACATATTGAGTGAAGCTAGATAATAGGAAAATTTAAAAGCTAGACTAAGAAATTTAGATTGCTATGGTAAAAAAAAAGGGAGGGGGTCTGTTGGAGTGATATGGTTAAAATAATGCCTAAGGAAGATTTTCTTTCTTTTCCATATATCCTAGCATCACACCCTCCATTGTTACCCATAGAAACCATTCTAACCTTCTGCAGTGTATCACGGATGTCCTTGAATGTAGGCCAAACTATTTTTTTATTTACTAAAAATAGCTTTATTAAGTATAGATCATAAAATTCAAGTGTGAAACTCAAGATTTCTGTACCTCTTCAGTACAAACAGTATGCTCAGAAATATTTAAAAAGATAAAACTGATTTTTAAACATACTGATAGCCTAAAATTTACTAAATTTTAGTTTGTATGATTATATCAAATACTACCTTCCAGTTAACTCTGAAATAGGATTTTCTTGCCTAGTGGAGCAATGTCTACTTACAAAATTTCTTATTTTTTAGATGCCCCCATTATTATACAAATATTGTGACTGCCTTAGCAAAAAGTAAAATCTTGCTTGCTATTTTCTCAGATTCGTTTGCATTCTTTGTAAATACTCTGTCTAGTAAATATGTTACTAGTAGATTTGTTAATAGGTAATTTGATTTCCTTTTTCTCTATTAAAAAAAGCAATTCCTTCTTAATTGTGAATAGAAACATTAAAATAGAAGCATTCATTCTCTGATGGGAAATAGAGGAAATGGAAAAGGGGAAGCACATATTTTTTGAAGTCAACCTATTTTTCAGGCTCAAAGAATAATGGCATCATTGATGCTGAATGGGAGCTCTTAAGGCAGCTCTCAGAACTTGGGAGTTGGGGGCAGAAAGAACAGGGGAGAGAGAGAAAGAGAAGTGCAGGGATTGAAGGAGTGAAGAAAAACAGGAACTCTAAATTTCATATAAATGAAAAATGTTAAACGCACAATTACTTTCAGACTTTGTGATTTAGAAATACGTAGTTCAATAGTGTATAATAGCATTGCAGTGGGTTGGTTGGAGTAGTGGAAGGCTGTGGGCTCCCGAGTCAGACTGCCTGAGTTCAAATTCTGACCTCACCACCTTCTATCTGTGTAAGGTTGGGTGAGTTACTAGTCTCCTACATGTTAAATAAAGATAATAATAATTCTGACCCTGACTGGTGTGGCTCAATGACTTGGACATCATCCCACAACGCAAAAGGTCACTGGTTCAATTCCCGGTTAGGACTCAGCCAGGGTTTTCAGGCCAGGTCCCCAGTTGCGGGTGTGCAAAAGGCAGCCAGTTGATGTTTCTCTTGCACACCAATGTTTCTCTCCCTCTTTTTCTCCCTCCTTCCCCCTTTCTAAATGACCCGTTCATGTGAGGTACTTAAGCCAGTACTTGGCACGCAGGAAAATCTCACGTAATGTTCACCATCTTTATCATTGTCACATTGTAGCAGGAGTAAAGGTAGTAATATCAGTTCTTTGGAAAGAAAATACATTGTACTAGTGTTTACAAGACCTGGTTTAGGAGACATTTAGCCATATTTCCTGCTATTAGCTGGACCAGCTATTTTCAACCCTTTTCATCTCATGACACACATAAACTAATCATAAAATTCTGTGGCACACCAACAGATACATTTTTTTCTGATCTGACAAAAAAAAATAGGTATAATTTTGACTCATTTACACTGAACAGCTATTGTTGTGTTGGCTGGTGTCATTTTTTTTATTTGACAATCTAAGGGAAAAGAGGTAAATGCCCCCGATGAAATAGTCAGATATTGCACGTTTTAAAAAATCTGGTGGCGTGCCATTGTGTCTCTTGCAGCACACCAGTTGAAAATCGCTGGCCTAGACTGATTTCAGATCTCCTCCAGCTCTCTGATTAAACATGAATTAGACATTTTATGTTGGCCACACAGCTGTTGAGATGGACTTTTCAGAGGCAAATCAAAGGCTTGTTTGTTAAGCCATCTGAATTGCATTTTATCATGCTTTGAGACATTTTACATTTTAAGTATATTATCTCTTCTTGTTTTACCTTTTGGTTAGGTAGTCATAATAATGCTTGTCTGGCACATAATTCTGAGTCTTTAAAGGAAAAATCCTTGTGTCAGAGCTAAGAAAAAAACAAGTAACCTGCAGAGCGAGGCTCCCAAAGCATGGCATTTCTGCATAAGTCCACGTCTTCCCCTGCCACCGCACATATGCGTAGATCCACGTTTAGGATTATAAAGTTATTATATTTCAGTGAAGACTGATAAACTTGAGAGTGTCATAACGGATAATAGGTCTTTGTAAATGTTTAAATCACTGCTGATTGGAATGAAGGTCTTCTCAGCAATCAATCAACGGTTGCTCACTGCTTAAAATCTGTCAGGTTGGTGAATAGCAGTGATTTCCAGTGACTTTGCTTTTAATTTTTCTTTCTTGTAAGGGAATATTTTTCATAAACATATTTTCCTATAAACCTTCATACCAAAAATAAAAATCAGTCTTGTGGTAGCATATCTGGGGACCAGTGCGGGCATGAATGTTTCCTGGCCTGAGAGATTCTGAACTATTGACTTAGAAATTATATAACAGTTCTCACTGTATGGCCTGTTGCTCAAATTTGCTGAAGCCATGTGTTTTCGGTCATGGTTAATACCCTGCAATTCAGGAGAAAGGTTGCACTTCTGCTAGCCTTGCTTTATGCTGTGAGGGGACAGCTGAGTGTGTCCCAGCCTGGCTCTTGCTGTGGGGGGAGCAGCCACTGTTGATTCTGTGCCCAGGGCGGCAGGTTTTATGTGCTCAGAGGTAGGAGTGATTGCTGTGTCACATTGTTTAACAGTGCATCAAAGTTTACATTCTGAAAGCTGACAGTCGCCAAAATAGAACCGATGTTTTCAGCAGAGTTCCAAAATAGTTGTTTTAGCGCACTGTATTGGTTATTTTATAATACTACTCAAGTATGTATGAAGCACTTGGTAAGTGCTATGCAGAATAAATACTCAGTAATCGTTAGCTGTTGTCAGAATTGTAGTTAGGAGAAGCTGTAGTGGTTGACTATTGGACAAATTTGTTAAAGTAGAGATTCATTATAAATGGTGCATGCCATCTTTTATAAAAGACATTTATGAAACAGTCTTGACTGCAAAATCCTTCTAGATGTTTCTTTTATATAGTCTTTCATAAGTTGTCTCCCCCATACCTAATTTGACAGTTCTTTTAATGACTGGCCTTAATCACGTTGTTCCTAAGCATTCAACTTAGTTTTCTTTTTGCATTTGTTAGTGAAGTTATATAATTACAGAGAAGTACAACCAATGTAGACCAATTTAGAAGCAAACACATCTGACCCTGTGTAAGAATATAACTCAGCTGGTGGAGTCCAGAGAGCAGTCTCGCAGCTGATGGTGTCGCGTGCAGTGGGCATGCAATGCTGTATTTTACAGATGGAAGAGAGAATGTTGGTTAATTCAGAGAACTGAGTGAGTGTAGGTCAGTTAAGAAAAATTTCTCTGGCCCTGACCAGTGTGGCTGGGTTGGACATTGTCCTGCAGAGAGAAAGGTCGTTGGTTCAAATCCCAGTTGGGGCACACATGCTTGTGTTGTGGGATCGGTCCCCCATTCAGGGGTGTGTATGAGAGGCAACAGATCGATGTTTCTGTCCCTCTTTTTCTCCCTCACTTCTCCTCTTTCTAATAAATAAGTACATATTTAAAGAAAAAAGAAAAGTTTCTCTGAAACAAATGAGCTAAGTTAATATTGTTAAGTTATTGAAAAGAGTGTGTGTGTATTCTTCTGTGTTTTAATCCCACCTGTTGATGTAAGAAATCCCCAATCTGTAGAGGATTTGTATGAGTTTATTTGAGCCAAACTGACAACAATTTCTGAAAAACAGTATCTCAGTGGATTTAGACAATGCTCCCAAGAATGGCAGTTTTGCAGCTTACTGTGTACATTAGAATCAAAGGAGGAGACATAAGGGAGGTTACGTGAAATCCATTAGTGGTAGAATAGGGAGGCTGGAGAAAGCAAAGCAGGGAAATCTCCGGGCTTGCATAAAAAGGCAAAATGGAGAAACACATACTACTTTTACATCGGTGGGTACAGGATAGTTAATAATTAACATGTACAGCACTTGGAGATGATCTGAGGGGAGTAAGATAGATCACTGTGGTCTCCTGGCTCTGATGCCAGGTTGTACCATAAAGGGTCCATAAAAAAAAAGGGATTACTCTGACATTTCAAAGGTATGTTATCTCAGATGCAAAAGGTAAAGACCAACCTTTGTCAAGGAAGCTACAGGCCTAGGATGTGACTACCTGCTGCGACTCGCTTTTAGTGAGGAATTTTTATGATCGGACCATCCTATGTGGTTACTCTCAGTCTCTGAGCTTGTAGGACCCGTCCTCTAGGCGTCCCCTGGGCTCATCAGGTGTAGTTTATATGACCCCCTTTTCGTCCCCACAACCACCCTCTTCCACTACCTTTCTTTGTCATGTCTTTTCCTTAGAATCTTTACTGGCACCCAGAGACATCATTTAACTTAAGTATATTTACAGGGGTGGATAATGACAGGTGATATAGTTCTGAGCACTAGGCTGTCAGCTCAGTGTGCGCACTTTTACCTGCAGCGGATTATTTTACTATCAAAACACCTAATCGGGTAGAAGCTTTATTGTCCTCATTTTATAGATGAGGAAACTGAGGCGCAGAGCCCCTGCTACCTGTGAGCGAGCGCGCTGCAAGCAGTGGCAAGCAGGACTGTGGTCAGTGACAGCGGTGTGTGAGGACTTTGGCAATCCCAGGCTCTCCTTCTCTCTCCCATCCCGCGAGAGGCTGTGTTCAGGACACCAGATTGGAGTGCCCTGCCTTGGAACCCAGCCAGGGTAATACTAATGGCATTCTCCTTCCTGTCAGAAGTTCTCTAAGTCCTGAATGCCTGTATTTGGGTTGGGCTTTGTTTCAACCTCCCCTCATGTGCTGTAAATACTGTGCACCCCACAGTCCAAAGGAGATGTGGAGTTAAGCCTGCTTCTATTTGAGACCGTGTAAAACACGGTTGAGCAGGTAGAAATGAAGAAAGTTCGCTGTTTCTGCAGTTGTTGTATGTGAAAAAAACCCTCCTGAATAACTCCAAAATCTTTCTATTAGACAGTCCTCACAGGTAAGGTGGCTTCTTGTTTTTTCTTTCATCCTGAGTACCAAAGCCCGATCCCCTCCTCAGTGAGTCAGCCACTTTATCTGGCAACAAAAAAGGAGCCAAGCATCACTGCCAGCTCATGATTAGCCCCAGCACTGTCACTGGGGTGGAAACATCCGTCTGAGTGAGTCACCCACGCCATGCCACAGGACTCCCAAGGGCTGCAGTGCTGATCACTCTTGGATGCCACCATGGAACTTTTACCCTCATGGCCCAGTTTCTCAAGATCCTTTTACCAGATCCCCTTAATGGCAAACTCCTATAGTTGATTAAAATTTAAACCTCATGTCACCAAGTTCAGCCTTAGTTCCTTTACCTGAACTCTGTCATTTTTGGTCATTTAACTTAAACCAGGTTTAGAGTCACTACTTGTGACAATTTCTGAGAGTTGTACTATTTGAGACAGGGATTTACTGAAACCTTGTCCAAGTTAGGCACATTCCTCATCCCCGCAGGTATGTGTGAAAAACCTGCCTGCGCTTGCACTGTCCAGGTGCTCTGATTTGGAGCTGGGCCACCTGCCAAGTTCAGACTCATCAGAATTGCTGTGGCTGTCAGCCCTGTTTAGAAGTGGAAAAATATCCTCACAAATGAGCTGGCCTGGGAATTCCAAATCACAAATAATGACCTTAACCATTTTTTTCCATGCTAACTCCTGTGAGAACCAGGCAGTGTTTAAACTGATAAAATTATTGATCATATTAAAACCTCGCATGCTCTTTCATGTAGCTCCTTTAGGAAAATGAGAAATGTTCTGTGTATGTGTTATGTCCAGCCTTGTATTCCCATACTTGGTGTTTTATTTGACCATGATCCACGTGAGGCTACCTTGTTTAATGCAGATTGTAAGTGAGAGAGGGTGTGCCCTCCCATTTTGTTCTCCCATTTCCTAGAACATAGCCCACTGTGATGTTTCGCCCTTGTGCCTCTTCAGTAGTCAGATGTTGGGCATATGAATGATAGGTGCCTTTTCCCTTCTGTCCCTACATTCTGTGCTTTGCTGTCAGGGCCCTGCTGTAGACAGAATATTCCCTTGGTTACAGGACTCCCAAAGCACGTGCCTAGTATCTTTGAGTCCATTGCTGCTGTACCCAGTAGAGACTGATGATGCACAAGTGCGGAGACTCCGAGTGTCAGCTTTTCGAAGATCTGTATCATACGTGACTCAGGGCTGGGTGGGTTGGTCTGTAACTGTGCTTGCAGAAATGCCACACGGGAACCCTCTCTACTGTCTGACATCGTGTTATGCATTGCTTTGGGCATGACTGTTTTCAGACTTGTCCACACATCTTACAGGATGTCTAATCATAAACTCCACAGAAGAAATTGGCACCTTGGTCGTGGTTACTAACAAGTGAGGTCAGGTTTGCCCTGTGGACTCCCTGCATCTGGCATGTGGAGCTGACATCTACAGAGCGGCCACCTTCTCTCTGACATCAATCATGCTGGAAAGCCACCAGGTTCTTGGATTTAACAGTGTTGTGGCTTTATTTGGCTTATCTGGGATAGAAACAAATAACTCTTAGATCCTTTTGTTTTCCACAGGACTTCCGAACTTTTCTTTATGGGCTGGTGCATGTTCCCCTAGACAAACCGCTGTGTAAGTGTGAACTGTAGACAGGAAACATTTAAGGTGGGGATAGTGCATCTTTTATGGATTCCTTGATTCTCACCATCCAGCGTAAATAGCTCCTTTTGTGTGTGTGTGAAGTGAGCTTCTTAAAGCAGTTGGCAAGTGTTTTCCTATGATGAAAAGGAACTGCTGTGTTTAAAAAATAAAAATGAACAAAGCAAAGAACCTCAGTCTTTTGGGTGAACCAAACTCTCCTTACCAGGTTCTGTAAGCGCCATGGAAAGCTGGTCATGTTGAAGACAACATAGAGGCTGAATAGAGTCTACGGTGGCCCTGGCTGGTGGCTCAGTTGGTTGCAGTGTCGTCCTGTACACCGAAGGGTTGTGGGTTTGATCCCCCGTCAGGGCATGTGCAGGAGGCAGCTGATGGTTGTCTCTCTCTTGTCCATGTCCCTCTCTCTCTCTCCGCCCGCCCCCCTTCTCTTTCTAAATCAGCGACATATCCTCAAGTGAGAATTTTTTTTAAAAAAGAGTCTACAGTGCCCTAAAAGTCCTCAAAACAAAAAAAATGATTAACTATAACCCCAGCTAGGGATTCACACAGCTAAAAAGGCACCAGAATAGAAAATTAAGGGAACTTTATGAATGTTTCTTTTTTAAAAAAATTAATCGTTATTGTATTTTTTCCACTGCCATTTAGTCCCTTATACCCTCTTCCCCCAGCAATCACCACACTGTTGTCCATGTCCATGAGTCCTTGTTCCTTCTTTGCTCAGTTCCCCCACCCTGTTCACAGTGTCATTGGTGTGGTTTTATGTTGTTTTCCCCCATACCTTTCTGAAAATATCTTCGTGTTGTAAAAGAGTGGTAAACAGTTTTCTTGCACCGGACACCATGGATTGGCACAGCCTGGCCCAAATAATGATACTGTTCCTTCTTCCTCTCCTCATCATGACCCAAAGCACACGTAGCAGACATATAACCCTCACATGTATACCCAACACACACACACCCTCCATCACACACACTCCACGACGTACACACTCGTTCACACACACATACCCTCCCTCCATCACACACACTCCACAACATGCACACTTGTTCACACACATACCCTCCACACACACTCCACAACATGCATACTTGTTCACATACACACACCCTCCATCCACAACGTGCATACTTGTTCTCACACACCCTCCATCACACACACTCCACAACGTACACACTTGTTCACACACACACACCCTCCATCACACACACTCTACAGCGTGCACACTTGTTCACACACACACATGCCCTCCATCACACACTCCACAACGTGCACACTTGTTCACACACACACACCCCTCACACACACTCCACAACATGCACACTTGTTTACACACACACACCCTCCATCCCACACACTCCACAATGTGCACACTTGTTCACACACAGACACACACACAGACACACACACACACTCTCTTTTTCTCAGGGAATTTTAAAAGTGAGCCCTCTAGGGGATCTAGAGAAATAGCAATAAATGATTCCCTTTACATTTTTTTCTAAGAACAGGTGTCCCCTCTCTTTGAACTTGGTTTGCCTCACGGAATTGTTGCAAAGCTGGAGGAACTTTTTTCAGGAAAAGGAGATGATCACCTCCTTTTCTACCCCAAAATGAATTATAGTAGATTAAAGATTTAAAGGGTGATATTAATAATGGATTCTAACTAGAATACATCCCCGACTTACAATGGCCAGGCACTAGGGCAGAGGCTGTGCCCAGGCTGCTTCAGTAAATCACACAGCAGCCCTGTGGGTAGCAGCTGCTGTCCCTGCTTTACGAATGGAGAAAGCAAAAACTTGCTCCGGGTTGCACAGCTGGACAGGAGTAGAGTTTGAAAATAAAACTGTAAAAAAGCAGACACAGAAAACTGGAAGAAAATATGGGTGAATACCTATATAATTTGGGATAATAATAATCCAAAAGTTTTTTGGAAGCATAACATAAACCATAAGTGAAAATTATAAAGGTAAAGATGAAAGATTTGAATATGAAAGACCAAAATGTTTTGTATAACAAAGAACAGCATAAGACCAAAAGGTAAATGGCAGGGGAAAATGTTTACAACATATGATAGACCAAAAGTTAATATCCTTAATATATGAGGAGCAATTTAAAATTAGTAAGTAAAAAAATCAATGATGAAACCAATTTATTTGTAAAAATAAACATAGGACCCAAATAGGCAATTTATTAAAGAATCAATGGGCAATAAACTATGAAAAGGAAAATTTTAACAAGACAGAAGGAGGCTATTTTTTTCCTACTGACATAGTCAAAACAAGGAAGAATGATAATAGCTAGTGTTGCTGACGGTGTAGAAAAAGGGACTCATGCATCACTAAAAGGACCTAGAAATTTGATTTTTTGGAGTTTTGCCTAGTAAAGGCAATAGAAAAGTGCACAAAGGTAAATATGTAAGGATATTGCAGAAAAAAAGAAAAAGGAAATAATCTAAATGTCCATACTAGAAAACTGATTGTATCAGTTAAGAATACCACGGAAAACTAAGCAACTATAATACAATGTTCATATTGATGTATCTTTGCTAAGGTAGGAAAGTATTCGTTATGTCTTGTCTTAAAAGAGAATAAATTTCCCTTGAGACATGAAGCCATATAAAATGTTTTCCAGTCTCTCTAGAATCCAGTCTTGCAGATTTGTAAAAAATACATGAATATTACAATACTTCTTTATATTTATCCTTTTATAAATTGTGCTTTAAGATAATTTTTTAAAGATAGAAATGAGAAAAATTCTTTCCAGAAACACAAAATAATTGTTTGCTTCTTTTTCATAGTCTGTGTTGTGTTTCCCAGAATTTTTCTTTCCTACCCTAGCTAAACTTTTATTAAATATGATCAAATAAATTATATTCTGTTTGTCAACTGTAATTGTAAGTATCTAACTCAACTTGACTTTTTGGAAAGCATTTGTATATATTTAGTGGAAATCTGGGAGGTTCGTGTTTTTTTTTTAAATCACATATTTTGTTTCAAGGTTTAGGAGGTTACTCAGAATGTCAGTAAAAGTATAATCTGTGATCTTCATTAAAATCATCCAATCTGTAGGTATATATCCTGTTGATGTGTTTATTCACACCCCAGTGCCTTATTGTTAACAAACGATATTATTGTCTTTAGAGGCTCATTAGAATTTCAAAAAAAGTCATACTTTGACCAAAGTGTAACCTCTAATACAATTTTAAAATATTTCTTTTTAAGTTCAACACACAATGTTTTGATGCCTCAGTCATTACTAATGAGAAAAGGGGCTCCCACTTAAATACATGTTAGTCTTTACGGCAATGTCAACATAGGAGTAATTCACTAAGAGTGCCCACCGTGTGCCAGGCACGCTGCTAAGATGCAACAACTCCTGTTTTTGAAGGAGCTCACAGTGCAATGGCAGAGGAAAAAATACAGTGCAGGGGGGTGAGTTCTGGGAGATTGTAGAAAACACCATGGAGACCAGAGGAGGGAGCCACTGATTCCCGGTGTCAGGCAGCACAAGTCACTGATTGCGAATGGGCATCAGCCTTCACATTCAGAAGCCAATACAGACAGACCCAGGCCTGGCCACACACAGGTAGTATGATCTTGGGCAAATGGCTTCCTCTTTCAGAGCCCCAGTCTCCTTATTGATCATGATCCATAACTACTATACCTGGGTATGGTAAGGATTCAATGATATAAAAGGTGTAAGGTGCATTACAAACAGGACAATTGATAAAAATTAATTCATTCTTCTTGGTAGCATGAATAATAATATTACACAAATTAAATAGGTTAATTCACATCCTATTTAGTATTTACAATAATTTGAACATAGGCTAAATGAAGTATATTCTTCTATTTTTATACCCTGGAGAATTCTTTGATCATATGGTTTATTTTTCATGCAATATTAGTATACACATCCTGAGTTGTTTTTTTATTTTCACTTGACATATCAAAAACCTATTTCATGTAGTTCTGTAGCATTCTTTTTTCCAACTAATGATTTCTAGGCCATTTTTACCAAAGAAAAAGAAGCATTGTGATTTGCCCTTGAAAGAACATTGAGAAAATAATTCCTCAGAACTCTAGCCTCTCAGCATTAGAAACCAGAAGTCTCATGTTTCACTACCTGATGTATCCGTTCTTGATTGGCGAATGACTTCAGGCTCCGTGCAGCCGTGGCTTCTGCTCTTCCGCCACAGTTCTCTGCAGTTGAGTACTGCCGTCATCTCCAGCTCTTGCTTTCTTTCCCAGGTTACTAAATATGAGTTGAAATCATGAGTTATGGTCAGGATGTTTGACCTCGCCAAGTTTTAAAGTGTCTTGTCCTCCCCCCTTTCTGTGTGCTAGTTAACCAGTGTGGACGATCAAACAGGATTGCTCCACTCATCTTGTGTGCCAAGAAAGCGGCGCCTTTTGCATGCCTTCAAATGGCACTTGAGTCTGGCTGAGGACCACAGTCAGTTATCGCAAGCCTCAGCACAGACTGTGTTTTAATTCCCGATCTCCTGTCCTCCAGATTTAAGGCTGGCCTCTTGGCAGGGACGTTGGGAATACATATGGAATAAGGAGAGTACTTTTTGGAAATGTATGAGAAAAAAATATTGATGGGTATGAAAGATCAGCAACAGAGTGGGTCAGATATTTTCTTCAAAAGCAGTTTGAAAGTGTGTTTAGTTGATAATCATTTTGACAATACCTTATCCTCCTCAGACTATACAGGTGAGGCAAAAGTAGGTTTACCTGTGTTCAGTGGAAAATAATACAATATTAATAAATAATAATACAAGAATGAACTCTGTTTCACATACTCACAATTGTAAACCTTTTGTGTGTGTGTGTGTGTGTGTGTGTGTGCGCGCGCACACGTCTTTAGTCTTCTCAACAAACCTGTGTGTTTAGGAAATCTTCTTACAGTTGTACCTTTAAAAAAAACCACATGTGTTCCACCAATATGCTTTGAATACCTCCCAGGTACCAGTGTCTGTGCTAGATGTTAGAAGTCAGAAATAGAGAATAAGGCTATATAAATTTGGTAAATTTTCTCCCAATTCATATTTCTACTTTAACATCCATAAATTGATCTCTCTCTCTCTAATACACACACACGATTTGACCTAAGTTTTTATGTTATATGTACAGTCTGAACATGACATTTTAAAATCAACAATGTTTTTTAATTTTAGCATTATTTACACACAGATTGTTTTGTTTCACATGACTCGTAGTATTACATCATATAAAATAGTCACATTTTACTTATCTGTTCCTTTACAGATGGGTGCTTAACTTGATTCCAGCTTATTATAAATAACGCTGCCATGAACATCCTTTTACAGGGGTCCCTGGTTTCCCTGGGGTGGCTGCCCTAGTGAATATGGACAGAGTCCCTTTTAGAAGTGCTGTGAGGTTTTCCTTTAGAATGGCTGCATTTGTTTATCCTTCCAGCATCTTATGACAATATCTATTTTCTCAATCCAGCTATATTTCATATTGTCAAAACTTTATTTTTGTCAGTCTAATGGTTGAAACTATATCTAGTTTTATATTTATGCAGTTTTAAGAGTCCCATTCTTCAACCATGATATGTCATAGTACAATAAGGGACTGCTAAAATGAGATCCAACTTTGCATAAAAGAACAATGTACCCAAAAGCTTTTATTGTGTTGCATTATTTTCAAATGTAAAAGGAATTGTCATGTAGAATAAAAAGGTTAAATGGACTCATTCAGTAAATATTAAGTATTTTGTATTGGGCACCAGGATTATAAAGATAAACAGATCACAGTCTCTGGCATCAATCAGGGTGTTCTTCCACTGGAGGTACTTAAACCAGTAGTTTCTACAAATGCTGTAATCGTCAATGTTCTGAGGACGGTAAGTGCACAGCAGAAGGAGAATATCCTTTTAATTCTCTTCATGATGGTGAATGAATGTCAGAAGCCACCGATTCCAAAGAGTAGTAAATGCAGTCTTAAGTGCTTAAAAATATTTTCAGACTTTAACTCTTCAGTTGGGTGCTACGGATGCTACCATAGCATTTATACTAAATGGCAGAACTCCCGCGAGAGCTGCAGTAAGCTGCAGACAGGCTCACCGAGATCTCGTCCCTGAGCCCCCTGCGAGAACACAAGTGAGAGGTCTCTGTGCTCAACACATCCCCTCCACCAGCAATCAGCAGCCTCTCAGCACCATGTGCAGTGCCGGGGTACACGCATATACCAAAACACGTAGGACATGGTTCCTCCTCATCAGAAGCTCAGAATCCAGATGGGGAAAATGACAATTCATGATTCATGACATTTTATACTAACTCATGAGAAGAAACTAAACCAAATTTAAATGATGCTTCCATATGGCCTACTGACAACGGAAAGGAAACTTTAATGCCTTAGAGAAGAGCCTTACAAGGAAGCAGTGGGTAGAATCGTAAGTTGATTCAGGTACTGAGCTATGATTAAGAAGATTAAGTAAAATTGCATGCATTAAGCTCTTAATACTTAGCCCTACACATAGTAGGCACACAATACAGTTTTAACATCTTTTTGGAGTTAGAGAATGCTGGTAACCTAGACTCAGTTATTAATACGAATAGGTCAAGAAACATAATTTTTTTCTTTTTTCTTTTCTTTTTAGGTCAAGAGGTTGTTTTCAAGTGCCTTGGGGAAGGAATTCTTGAAAAAGCTTTTCAGGGGTATAATGCTTGCATTTTTGCATATGGACAAACAGGTAAGTTGCTGCTTTTATTTGTTGTCAATATTAAATGTGCATTTCTTAAAACATAGAAATGAAAACACTTTGGGAAGCAACTGAAAAATGCTTCTGCCTTTGTGGGTTTAACTGAGTGAGATGATCAAAAGAACCCTCTTTTTGATGATTCAACAGTTTTGCTAATTTCAGTGTAAATGAGTAAGCTAGTTTTAAACTATTAAATGCCATTTTCCTAAATTACAGTTTTAACCTGTATTTAAACTAGAAAAATAATTGCTAGTTTCTCAGTATAAATGTTATAGTAAAAACTAAAAAAAAAAAAAACCAAAAAAAAAACCTACCTCTTACTATCATTTTATACAAGGGACTTTCACTAGGGTACTAAACTGATAATAGATTACTCAATGTAGGCTTGAGGCATAGTTGGTTGAAACAAGCTAAACAAAAACATACTAGGGTCTCAGCTGTTTACTCTCTGAGCCACCATTATTTCAACTATAAAGTTGGAATAAATCAATAAATCATAACAATGCTGCCTGTGGTCACATTGCAAAACAACTAGGAGACTCAGAGAATATATATCAGAGTATTTCACAAACAAGTTACTTTTGGGTAAATACTGTTAATATGTAAGGTATAGTTGATATTTACTGTACTTATTGTTTTTAGTGGTTATATTTGTATGCATACACCTGCCCTCTTGGATCTTACAATGAGAGTGAAACTAGAGGCAATGGGTATAATAGAAAAAATAGTAACCTAGTCTGAGGTCCAGGTTTGGGGGCCAAGTTTGCTACCTCCACTGTGTGACCTTGGTTGGTCTATGTAGGAAACTTGCATGGTTGAAGCATTACGTGTTGCTGCCTCTTTTACCCTCCATCCTTTCTGCTTGCTCTTCTCCAGGCTCAGGAAAATCCTTCTCCATGATGGGCAATGCTGAGCAGCTGGGCCTTATCCCAAGGCTCTGCTGTGCTTTATTTAAAAGGATCTCTCTGGAGCAAAATGAGTCACAGACCTTTAAAGTCGAAGTATCCTATATGGAAATTTATAATGAGAAAGTTCGAGATCTTTTAGACCCCAAAGGGTAAGTTGGTGGTTTAAATTAAGCTTGTACTAGAGGTAATAATTTTGAGTGATCCTAAAGTTAAAATTGCAAGGGAGTATATTTATTTGAGCCCTTGATCATACTCTAATTTCAGTTCACTTACTGAGAAATCATCAGCTTTCAAAGCATGTCGATATACCCAGCATGTGTAGTTTATCCTATGTTCATGTATAAGGTTGCTTATATATGCCATTTTAAAAAAAAGGTGTTTTTACTATTGGTATCAAAAAGCAAGTTAGAAATGACACATTGGTCCTTCCATTTATGTTGGAAAGCAGCACTTCTGAATTGGAGATAAAGAGGTTGAAGTACTGAAACCACCCAGCCCGCACAAGTCATTCTCTCACCGGACTGTGCACTGGAGTCACAAGGAGGGCTTTTCAGGGATACACCTACCTGAGCCCCACCCACAGAGACTAGGATTCAGTAGACCCAGGGGAAAACCTAGGCATCTGCATTTTTTAAAAAGTAGGTGAAAAAAGCCCAGTGAGTTTGATTCATAGAAGAGAGGACCATTTGCTTCTCTTATTAAATTTTTTTTACTGCTTTAAATAATATATATTTATATTAAATTTAGAATATAGGCAAAATGTAAGAAGAAATAAAAATGAGCTAAAATCCCACTCTCAGAAATAACTGCTGTTAATACTTTGGTGCATTTTGATCCTGTGTTTCAAATGTATGCTGTGTGTGTGTGTTGAGGTGATTCTCTAAATTCAATTCGATATCCTGAATTTTCTATGTAACATAGCGAATACTTTCTCTTGTCACTAAAAAATATTTTTTAAAGCTTTTAGCAGCTGAATAACCAAGGGTATAAACAAACATATAAGGTCAAAATTATGGGTGGGAAGGAAGTAATCCAATCATAGAAAATGTTTATGTTTACTTTAAAGTTATGAACTATTTAATGCATATGAAAGAACATTTAAAATACATGTAAGGTATAAAGAATAATAAAAGCGAAGACTGTCCTACTCACTATGTTCCTTGATAAATGGAACATGACCATTTTTTTTGAAGCCTCGTATATGTTCTCTTAGATCCCATTCTATTTCCTATCCCTCCCCAAAGTAATTACTATTATGAATTTTATGTTTTTCATTATCTTCTTCCTCTTTAGAGTTAACACATGATTTTGCATAGTTTTTAACTTTGTGTAAGTGACATCATAGTTACATGTGTCCTTTGGTGACTTGCTGTTTTTGCCATCAGTGATTCATTTATTCTGATATATGAAGTAATAATGCATTAATTTTTACTGCTCTTTAATATTCTGTGGTATGATCATACCGTAATTTATTTATCCCACTTTTTATCACTAGGTAGTGCTACTGTTTCTTGTACAGTTCTCCTGGTGAACAAATGCAGGAGTTTCTAGGGAATATATCTCGGGGTGGACTTGTAGGTCAAAGGATACTGAATCTTTAACTTTACTTGGTACTGCCAGGCGGTTTTCCAGCGTGGTTGTACCAGCCGACACTCTCAGCAGCAGTGCACAAGAATGCCAGATGTTAGACCCCACCACGAGCACTTGGTAGTGTGTTAACTTTACTTTTTCTTGCTCATGAAAAGCATTAAAGACTCTCTGGTTGTGTAAGCAGAGTGAGCTGCGTTCTGGATTTGTGTGCATCAAAGCAGCTCTTGTAAAGTGCACAGTTGGTCTGCCCCTGTTTAGAGGACAGCAGAATCACTCATTGTCACATTGAATTTTTCATCCTTAAAGTTAGTGAAACCTATTTTGTTGGGCTGTAAGATTGAGAGGGGTAACTGAAAAGTTCTTAGGTAACAATGCCAAGGCTTTGAGAAGCACTCTTGGTTCTTAGTTCCTTTTTTCCACACTTGAGTGTCTCTTTACTTGAAAGGTGAATAATATCTGACACATGGAAAGAGGCAGACATATACAATATAGTCATAATCTGTATTGCTTTGCTTTTAGTCTCAATTATCTGTTGATGTGCTGTGCAAATGGGGACCAAACAAGGTTTGCCATTTACAAATTCAAACGAGCCCTAAAATCTTCACCAGCAGAGCCAATTCTAATGTAGGATAAAATATCAGTAACTAAAGCAGCTGCTGTACTGTAATATCACTTTCTGTATAAAATTGTCAGCACAGAGCAGCATAAATCAATACAGACTTGTAAAAGTAAATTAAAAATAAAATAAAGCACTTTAATATTGTTTATTGCTTGGTCAAAACTTTAAGGTATTATTTGCTGAGAATGTGCTTATTTATGGATGAGCCTTGAGGTTAAATTCATTTCCGGCACGTGTTTTGCTTCATTTCTTTTTCTTTTTTTCCTCCTATGTAAAACAGTTGGCCCAACCTACTATTCTGTGTGCTGACTCTTTAGTTTAGGAGTGGAGATAGAATTTTTAAATAATATGTTACTTTAAATAGAAATCCGAGTATAAAAGACATTTATCATAATGAATACTGTCTTGTTAATCTAAATAAAGTAGCTTTTAGGATATTTGTTGATCATTAAAAAAAAAATCTTTTGGAAGAAGGACTCATGACCCTGGCTGGTGTGGCTCACTGGACTGAGTGCCAGCCTGTGAACCACAGGGTCGCCTGTTCGATTCCTGATCAGGGTACACGCCTGGGTTACAGGCCAGGTCCCCGGTGGGGATGCATGAGAGGCAACCACACATTGATGTTTCTCTCCCTCTCTTTCTCCCTCCCTTCCCCTCTCTCTTAAAATAAATAAATAGAATCTTTTAAAAAATGAAAAAAGGAAAAGGACTCAATGGACACAGAAAGCCGGGTGGTGATTGCTGGGGGGAGGAATATATAAGGGGGCTAAATGGTAGTGGAAAAAATATAATAAAGATTATATATTTAAAAAATTCTTTAGAAACTGCTGTCTTGGTTTATGAGTACTTAAAAAGAATGAAAAGCCTCAGAGTTTTTTCTGATTCGCTCATTCCTCTTTCCTCCCTCCTGAAGGAGCAGACAGTCTCTTAAAGTCCGGGAACATAAAGTTTTGGGACCATATGTAGATGGCTTATCCCAACTGGCTGTCACTAGTTTTGAGGTAAGTGTTGTTGTTTTTTTAAGTCATTAAATAACTGCAATAAGTTGAAGTGTGTAAGTGATGTTGAATATATTTCTATATGAATGCTTTATAGCAAACTTATTGGTACCATTCATGCTCTCCAAAACCCAGTATCAACATTCCCAAACAGAAAAAAAGGACCTTTAATCACACTTCTCAACCTGCTCTGTTGTGAGGTTTTACAGTGCGGCTGGGAGACCCAGTGTTTTGAGCTTGCTGAGTATTTTCACTGATACCACTTTGTTGAGATTGTTCTGCTCAAGGTTGCAAGTGATGCCCATCTTGACTAATATAGACAGTGTTTGGTAGTTAATTCAAATTAACGTCCCCCTTCTCTTTAATAGGGTCTCTTCTCTTGGTTTTCATTACTTTTCACTCCTCTATTTCCTTTTTTTTTTTTAATCAATTCTCTCTACGTTGATTGACTTGTTTCATTTTCCTACTTCTTGATTTTTATGCCTTTTTACATCCTGACTTGATGTTTTGCCCTTTTTTTTTTAATTGTCATTGCTTTGGAAATCTCATAACACAAACTGCCATCTGTCGCTGAAGGATGATGAACAGATACACCCCTTTAGTTAGTTGTGCTATTTCTTTGTTGTGGTGTCCTATCGTCACTCAGTGGGACTAAAATTAATGTGTGAAGTAACTCTCTAGCCATTTAGACATTTTTCAGATGGGTACTAAACTTGTTGGAATGATCACGTTGTAGGTTATACTAATGTCTAATCACTTTGTTGTATACTTGAAACTAATACTATATTGCATGTCAGTTGTCATTGAAAAATTTTAAAAATTAAAAAGTAAGTGAAGGCAATTTTAGTATTGTTTAATAAGAAATACAATGTAGTCATTACTTTAGAAACACTTAGATTCTGAAGTGAATGGAGACCTCTTTGGCATGGAGGTGGTGAGTCAGCACTGGTTCATAGCTCAGCACGGCTGGGGCCAGTGTTCATCACATCACTTATTAATAAGATCCAGGGAGCTTGTGATTTGTGTCCCAGCTCTGCCTCTTATTGGATGTGGGGAAAGTTATTTGACCTCCATGAACTTCAGTATCCTTGTGTGTGAAATCATAAGAATACTTTCTTTATGTTCATTCATCAAACATTGTGTGAGAATCCATAGGCTGCAAGTGTTGTAAGGCAGGTGTACAGAGGTGAATCAGGAAAAGTCCCGGAGAGCCACCGTGTTGGAGGACAGAGGCAAATAGGTGAGCAGTAGACAGCTGCACAGAGTCGTTAAGCCCAGAGCGTTAGAATAAAATAAGGTGATTATTGTTATTGAGTATCTGAAGTGCTCAGTACATACTAGCTCTTTTCTCCCATAGGACTTGATAAAGGAGAAAATAGGTAGTTAACAGAGAAAGAAGACAGTTGCAGGTGGGAAAGAATGGGGGAATCATTTCCTACATGAGAGCGCACTGAGGGAGATGGCATCTGAACCTGGCTCGATGAAGGAGAGGCAGGGAGGATTTTATGGAAGGGTGGTGGCGAATGTGTCAGAGGATCATAATTAATACGTACACCTGTGGGCAGGACTGTTCTTATGTTTTGGCTTCTAATATTTTCCTTATGCTTTGCCTCTAGGATATTGAGTCATTGATGTCTGAGGGAAATAAGTCTCGGACGGTAGCTGCAACCAACATGAATGAAGAAAGTAGCCGCTCCCATGCTGTGTTCAACATCATAATCACACAGACACTTTATGACTTGCAGTCTGGGGTGAGGAACTGGACAGATCCTTTGGTGGCAGTAAAAGGACTCAAAATATCTGCATGGGTGATGTGTTCCATGTTTGGGTTCAGCTGCTGAGAATTTCGTGCTGGCTCTTCTACCGAGTAGAGGAGCTAATTTGCTTAAATCGTTTAATTTCTTAGATTCTTCTTTAATATATAACTTTTTAAAAAAGTTGGATTGCTTGTGTGAACTCCCTAAAGAGTGTGATGATGTCACCAGACAGCTTTAAATATATATCCTTTCATACTGAAATATACCTAAAAAACAACTGCATCTACCTCATTGTCATTAAGGGATATTAAAGAGGAAACCACAACATTTAGCCTAAAGAACACTTTCTCAAAAGAAGAGGAATTTGACCTGAATAAATAGGAATCCTTATGTCCTAGTATTTCCTCATAGGCACATAAAATCTGCAGCTTCTTGACTATTCTGGAAAGCGAGGTGTGTTTGCTTCCCAGCTGCCAAACACAATGCTCCATTACCACACCAATTTAAATTTAGGTTATGAAATTGCTAGTCCAAATAACTCATCTTACCATTTAAAATCTTGAGACGTTTGGCCCGTGATAGTGGCTGGCCGCTCAGGTTGCTCTCAGGGTGCTGACATGTATGTAGTAGAAATCGGTGGTCTCTGCATTCACATGTGTTCTTTCTGTCTTGTTTCCTACCACTAGAACTCTGGAGAGAAAGTCAGTAAGGTCAGCTTGGTAGACCTGGCTGGTAGCGAAAGAGTGTCCAAAACAGGAGCCGCAGGAGAGCGACTGAAAGAAGGCAGCAACATTAACAAGTAAGGTGGCCGGTGCTCACCTGGAATGTCACATCCAGAGTATTGTGTGCCTGGGGGGACTTGGGACATAAAGGGTCAGATCACAGGTGGCTCGCGATCTGTGCCGCTTCAGTAAATGTCGAGGGAAAACAACAGCTGGCCTCCGTAGAGATGCAGGAAGTTACTTAAGCTACATGGTGCAGCCCTGCTCAAACATTCTCCAAATCTTTAGTGCAGCAACGTATGGAATGCAGTCTTAGGTAAATGCAAATTACAGTTTCATTAATAAAATCATATAGTAAATTAACTTTGGGAGCTTACTCTGAAGAGAAAATCTGCTTCGAATCTCTTGGTAAGGCTAGTACTGTTTAAACATCAATGCTTAAAAAAAATGCTTAGCAGTTATTGAATAACTGCCATTCTGAAATCTCACTGTTTGCCTTGAGTGCCTGCAGTGTGCCCAGTGACGCGGGGAAGGCTGAGCACAGAGTGGTGCAGGGTGGCTAGGGCTTGGCCTGGCAGACAAAGGAGATAGAGGCATTTTACACGGCACATGCACCAAAGGTACAGACAAGGGAAGGACTTGTTCTGTCAGGAGTGCTCTACCCAGGATGGCTCCTGTTATGCGAGAGGCAGTCTCTCTCCTTTCCAGCATGAGAGGGAGCAGGGTTTGCATTTAAGAGCGTGTACTCAAGCCAGACTGCCTGAGTTTAATCCTGCCTCCACCACTTACTAGATGTATATGTGTCATAGGCAAGTGATTTCAGCTCTCTGTCCTTCATTTTTCTCATCTGTAAAATGGGAATAATAACAGTACCTACTTCATAGAATTGTTTGGAGTTAAGTGCCCATAATATGCTTAGAATAATGCCTGGCATGCAGCATGCAACTGAGTAAAATTAATTGTTGTAGCTATTGTTTTTATAATCCATGTAAACAGCATGATCATGATATTTATTCCAAGTTCAGCAGAAAGCAGTTTAGTTTGTACTTCTAATATGTTTCTGTTGTGACATGTAACTTAGGGTTCTGTTTAGGACAGAAGGTGACAAGATGTTAATATATTCAGGAACATGTCCGTGCAGCTTGCAGTTTAAAATGACGTTAGCGCGTTAGAATTTTAGTATACACAAGTTTAAAATTAGAAGTAAACCATTGCCCCCCTTCTCTCCAGTGGACGCAGCCACACTCACTGCAAAGACTGCTGCTTTAGGGAGTTAATCTCCTGCTCAAATAACAAAGGGTTTTGCTATATTTGATGACAAAGCATTGTAGACGCCAAGGCTGGCACTACAGCTCTGCATTCCAAAAATGAGCTCAGGAACCAGGATGGGAAAGCAGAAATGGGCGTGTGAGGGAGCAGGTGCCAAAGAGAGGACTGTCACCTGTCCTAGAGATGTGTGTGCTGGCATTGGGTCATGCCAGCCCTTTGCCTGCTGGCCGGGGCTGTGGGGAAACACTGGAGATTCTGTCCTGTGAATTTGTGGGAATTCAGAGTACGCCCTTGATGTGTAACGATCACTAACTCTCACTGACCTCTTACAGTGTGCTAAGCATCTTTCTGAATGCTCTACGTCATAACTCATCTGAGCCTCACATCAGCATTGTGAAAGGAGTCCGTTACCCCATTTTGCAGATGAGGAAACCAAGGCAGAGAGCAGTCACATGCTGTGTCCAGGGTCACCAAGCTCTGAGTGTGGATCTTGGGTTTGGTTACAGGCAGTCTGGCTCCAGAGCCCAGGCTCACCACTGTGCTGTATTTGGCGTGACCATGTGTTCTGTCTGCCTGAAAAAAGTTCTGATTGATACTTTTGTCCCAGAGTAAATATTATCATTGCCTCCTTAAATTTGGACACGAAATTATGTAGTGTCCCAAACTGAACTACCTCAAGGCCACACAATAACATGATTTCGATCCCCCAGCAACTGGCCTGTTTTCCATAATGACTTATTGATTGAATGGAATTCTCTTAGCATTCCACCGTCTTTCCTTATTATACACTGGCTCTTTCACAAATGGTATGTGTATCCTCTACTCCTAGTCTGTGGACTATTATCTTCATGTTTAGGTTTCTTTATAGTTTTCAGACCACTTTCACATCCATTATTTTGTGTAAGGCTTATACTAGGTTTGTTTTTTTTTTTAATCTCTATTTAAAAATGGGAAACTGCTGGTTGGAGACATTTAAGTAATACCAATAAAGCCAAGCAGATATTTTAAGCTCTGTTATATGTTTGGCATTGCAGTAGATCCTGGGGGTGCGAAAGGAATTTAGATAGTGTTGTAAGCAGAATGCTCCTCACTGCCTCCCCCAGATATGTCAGGTCCTAATTCCCCAAACTTGCACGTAAGTTACTTTAGAAGTGAGAGGGATTTTGCAGATGTGGTTAAGTAATTAAGATTTTGAGATGGGCCCTGGCTGGTGTAGCTCAGTGGATTGAGCGCGGGCTGGGAACCAGGCGGTCCTGGTTCGATTCCCAGTCAGGGCACATGCCCGGGTTGCGGGCCAGGTCCCCGTGAGGGCCATGTGAGAGGCAACCATACATTGCTGTTTCTCTCCCTCTCTTTCTCCCTCACTTCCCCTCTCTCTCAAAATAAATAAAGATAAAATCTTAAAAAAAAAAAAAAAGATTTTGAGATGGCGAGATTATCCAGGTGGGCCTGCTGCAATCACGAAGCTCCTAACAAATGAAAGAGGGAGACAGGAGAACCAGAGTCAGAGTCGGCCTGAGGCAGGGTGAGGAAGACTTCTGTGCCCATAACTTGCTGGAAGATGGGGAAGGGGCCGTGAGCCAAGGAGTGTGGGCAGCCCATTGACACTGGAAAAGACAAGGAAACAGATTCTCCCCCAGTACCTACAGGAGGAGTGCAGCCCTGCTGACACCTTGATTTTAGCCCAGCGAGGACATCCTCAACTTCTGGCCACCAGAACTACAAGATAATAAACGTGTGTTGTTCTAAGTCTCTGTATCTATGAGTACTTGTTACAGCGTGATTGCTGCCCTGGGGGAGCGCACAGTTTAGGACAACAGTCAGTCACTTCATTTGAAAAAGTGAAAGGAAGAAGCATTTTTTGTTTGACTGGATAATGTTGAGAAATGCTACCTAACCTAACATTTAAGCATGGAGCTCTTTTTTATGACACCTTTACCAGTCTGTGGATGTCTGCCAAGTTGGTCTTATGCTTTTCCCAAAATAACTGGCTAGAAGGGAGTGGAACTCCTTCTGAACCCTTTTCCCTCAGCCTTAATCCAGGGCTGCTTACTCCACACAGCTCCCCAATCTCCGAGATGGTGCATATGCGCCAAGAACCCACTGTGGATCCAGGTCTCCACCGGTTGGCCTCCAAGTTCTGGTCATTGATACGTAGAATATAGATAAATATAAATATAGATATATAGACTATATCTATATTTATAGTCTTTATTTACTCTCTTAATGTAGCCATTCTTAAGTTTAACTCTAGAATTGTTCGTGTATTCAGTATTTTACTATGAAGTGCTGTCTCAGATCCCACAGGTGATCATGTATAGTGTATGCACTGAACTTCCTAAAATCCCAAATATTCTGAATTTTAAGGTATGTGTAGCCCTAAGGATTGCAGATAAGAGATAAGAGGCTGTACGTTTTTAATCTATTTTGCAAATATGTGTTGAACACTGGGCATAAGAACCCAGGGATGAATGAGTAAGATGGAACCCTGGCCTGAGGATGTGCAAGGTCCAGTGGGGAGGGGAGCCCTTAGAAGGGTAGCATTGGTCCATTAAGTGCCATAGACACTTCCACACAGGGTGCAGTGGCAGCACAGGTGACAGTTCAGCTGGAAGGTTCAGGGGGCTTCCGGAGGAGCTACTGGAGTTTCTTAGTTATAGAAACTAGCCTTATGACCTTTCTGTGCCTCAGTTTCCTCACCTGTAAAATGCAGATGAGGAACAGGCCTAAGAGTAGGGCTATTATGAAGATTAACTACTCACATAAAGTGCTATGATGCTACCTAACGCATAGCAAGCTCTACATAAGTATGTGCTACTAAAATAATAGAGTAAGTCGAAACTGCTGCCTGATAGTTCCAGCCTTAAAATCAGTACCCAGTTGAGTGCCAAAATTAAAGAAATCTCTGATGTTTCCTAAGCTTTCTCTCAGCCTCCTATTTGGGCTTTTTTTTGATGGAACATTAATAATCCTCTCAAGCAGACTTGTCAGGAACATCACACAGACATTGGTATATGCTTAATGGGCTGTGGATACAGGAGCTTCATCTCTACTTAAGCTCTTAAGAGCTTTAAAACACACATTATTCCTTCATTTCAAGAACTAAGGCACTACGCGGCTGCACCACCCTGGCCTGCTCTGGGCTGAGAGGTACAGGTTGTCTATAGACCAGCTTCACAGGGGAATACATCTGAAAAATCAGCCTGCTGCTCCACCTGTCTATCGAGGGTGGAATGAGGAAACCTTTCCTTTCTGCTGGAGTCTGGCTGGTTCAGCTCCCTGGAGAACTTGTTTAGATCCTGGAACACTGTCTCTAATGTCCCAAGGAATGTCGTTGAAAATGGTTCCATTTTAATCTCAGCAATGGCCAGCCCTTAAATGCAAACGATGTTCATCCAATGAGTATCTTTCCTGGCCTCACTTGCATTTCAGTTACTGTGGTTAATAATAAAGTACATCTCTAAAACTGAGTTCTTGCGAACTTGTTCTAGAGATAGTAATACAGTAATATAGAATACTCCTAGGATTCTGTTATATAATTTGTAATAATATATTACTTTATAAGCTGAATGTTTCAGGTGACTCAGTTCTCCTTTTCTTCTTCTTGAGTAGTTTCCATGACCCATGTTCATTTCCTCTTGGAAAACTCACTTAAAAGGGTATTGTCTGAACGAACTTGTACCTAGGGAGAATAAAAATGGCTTACCTCTGTTCATTATTCAAAGGTGGTCAGGGACTCTTGTTAATTTGCCACTTGTACACTTATGGGCCAAAGTATGTGGAGAAAAAATCTGAATAAATGTCTTTCTATTTAACATGAGGGACCCATAAAGAGCAGAGCAAAATTCTGCTCCTTGGGGTGCAGTAGCCACATCTTTTGGGGCATGTGCTATTTTTACCTCAGTGTTTCTCAAAGCATTTTTTTCCATTTTTTAAAATTACTTTATTGTTGTTCAATTACAGTTGTCTGCATTTTCTCCCCTCCCCTCCCTCCAACCCCATCCAAACCCACCTCCCTCCCTTGCTTACACCCTTCCCCTTGGTTTTGTCCATGTATCCTTTGTAGTAGTTCCTGAAAACCCTTCTCCTCACAATCCCCTCTCCCTCCCCTCTGGCTATTGTTAGATTGTTCTTAATTTCAATGTCTCTGGTTATGTTTTGCTTGCTTTTTTCTTTTATTGATTATGTTCTAGTTAAAGGTGAGATCATATGGTATTTGTCCCTCACTGTCTGGCTTACTTCACTTAGCATAATGCTCTCCAGTTCCATCCACGCTGTTGCAAAAGGTATAAGCTCCTTCTTCCTTTCTGCTGCGTAGAATTCCACTGTGTAAATGTACCATAGTCTCTTGATCCACTCATTTGTAGATAGGCACTTAGGTTGTTTCCAGCACTTGGCTATTGTAAATTGTGCTGCTATGAACTCAGTGTTTCTCAAAGCATTTTTGTGAAGTACTAGTTCCATAGGTGGCTTTGGGAAGAAAAGGATCACTGGACAAATAATTTTGAGAAATGCTACTTGTAAATCGTAAAGCCTTCCTTTGGACAGTCACAGTGCTAAAAGCTCCAAGAAGTCCTGCAGTAATAAATCCCATAGAACTTTAACTTATTCCTTGAATTTATGAGATGACAGAATTCTAGGTATAGTGTATATTAAAATCTCTAGAACAAATTTTCAAAAGAACTTGCTTTTGGAAATGTTGGTGTATACTTTATTATTACACCACAGCAGTTGAGATGGAAATGAGGTTGGGAGCGATACTCATTAGATGAACATTATTTGAGTTTATTAATTTTCTTTAGCCACCAGAAAAAGCTGTTGAGTGGAAATGAGGCCTGTACTATAGGTATAAGGGTTTCCTTCCCTGTCAGGTGATGGTACTGTCTTTCCCCCATATTTTGTTTTTTTCTTTTTTCCTCTTAAGAGCAGGGGCTTACTGGGGAAGAGTGCTAAGTGCAAATCCACTAATTTCATCATCTTTCAACTAATTCTTTAAAAGCCAGGAACTGTATTCTGCTGTAAGCAGCAGAAACCAGTTGTTGTGACAACCAAATGGTATATTCATTTTTCTTAGTTAACAAGACACTCAGAAGCTGGAACAGCACCTTAGAAATGCTGTCAGGCCCACGGCTCTGCCAGCCTTCGTATATGTTCACATCATCCTCATAACCTAAAGATGGCGCTCCCAGTCCAGGCATCGTATTCATATCTGTGTTGCAAGCAAGAAGTGGAAAGGAGGAGAGGTAAAGGACTACCAGCTTCTGTCAGCTGAATAATGTATCTTCTCTATCAGGAGTAGGTAGCTTTCCTGGAAGCCCCTCCAAGTACTGTCTCCCTACATCTCATTGGTCAAAACTGGGTTTGATGGCTTCCTCAAGCTGCAAAGGACTCTGGGAAGTGGGGTTTTTAGCTTGGCACATACTTCCCAGCAAAATTAGGGTTCTGTTAATAAGAAGAGGGGGGAGTGGGTATTGGGGCAGCACCCAAAGAGCATACCAATGATGACTGAATTAGTCCTTTTTAGAAACAGGTCCATGTTCTGTTCTTCAGTGTATTATAGACTCAGTTTTACTCCACAACTACTGAATGCTTTCTGTAAGCCAGGCACAGTAACTGATGAAGGAATATCTATGGCAGTAGAATGATCACTGTCCTGCTAGAACCTCCAAACAAGCTCTCAGGAATGATCACTGTCCTCAAGGTGATCACAATCTAAGTAGAAAGAGATAGAGAAGTAGAGTTAGGTATACCTCATTTTATTACGCTTGACAGATGTTGCATTTTTTACAAAGTGAAGGCAAGACCCTCCAGCAGCAAAAAGATGACATTTTATTGCGTTTGCTCTATTGTGGTCTGGAACTGAACTTGCAGTATCTCCAAGGTATGCCTGTATGCAGCTAACACTAATAAAGTTTAATAAATACTGCAGTTATGATCTTAGAAAAGAAGTCATATCTACTCCTAAGGGCAGGAATCTGGTGGTTAGTAAGTTATGTAGGTTGGAGGAATATTCAGAAAAGCCCCTGCCAAAAACTTGAAGTGTGATTATTTTTTCTCATTGATTGGATTTTGGGAGCAGCTTTTGTATTGTTTTTGATCCTTTGGAGTTTTATTTACTTTCCTTTTGTTCCCAAATTGTCCATTGTTATTGAAAGGTAGAATTTTGACATTTTCAATCTTAAAGCATGGCCATCTGTTTATAAATGTTATCCCCTAGTCTAACTCTTCCTTCACCTCCAGTCAGCCCCTCCCATTCCAATCCCCACCCCAGCCCAAGAACTGGTGCTGAGAGATTTAAAGATTAGGAGCTTCCTTGCTCTCACTACCTCCAGTAAGTTCATGGAAGGAGCAGTTCTTTGGTAGAATTGGAAAGATTCCTGGAATAACTTTTTTCAGCTCTGATAATTGGCAAACAGCTCCACCCTGTTCTGGATACCAGTGAGGCACAAAAGCTGCCCATTTGTCTCCAGCATGACGACAGTACTAGCAGGATCTATAATGAGTGATTCTGTTATACTTTTAAGCTCCTTGGAATAAAGTTCTCATTAAAATATGTAAGCCTGTTGTTCACCTTTCACACACTCAAAAAGAACAGCTGTTAGGGTTCCAGGATCATTGCTTCTGGGTGGGACCCGTTAGGGAGGAATGGTGTGGAGCCCTGGTCACTGGCTGACCTGCTCTCTCTCACTCCTCCTGGAGTCCACTCACCCTGTAATACACTTCTGTTTGTTTCAAGGAGACTGTAATAAGGTTAGGTAAAGTTCTTGTTTTAAATGTTTGCACACTGTTAGGTAAAAGGCTGTGGCCTTTACTAATGATAAGCTTCTCTGATTGGGTAAGTTTTAGAGCAAAGTGTGTGTAGCAACTGGAGTTGTGTCATTTCTGTCCAGCTCCACCCCCTGCTCCTGACGCTCATGTGCTGCCCTGGGCTCGCAGAGGCGCATGCACAGTGGAACTGATGGCACTGTGCCACCATTTCCCTTTCCACTTCCTACACTGTGAAATTAGGAAATACAAGTAGTTGCCACATGACAAGATAATGAGTCTCAGTGATTAAATATTCATGACAACCCCCAAACATATTTTCATATCAAGGGCCCCTGTGAACCTTAAAGTTACTAATACTGACCTTTCAGTATTGCTACTGCATTGGAGTATTAAAAATCTGGGATAGTTCAGAGAATTGTTTTCAACTGAAAAATTTTATTGCAGTGGTTGCAAACTTGAAAACTGCCCTATATTCTATGTTGAAGCAGAAATGTATTTTCGCCTTATATCGAACTCTTACTTTCCTCTGTTTCTTACACATCACATGCAGTTTTCTTAAAGTTGTCGGCTTTGGGAGGATGACTGAAATTGCTGAATTTTTCTATAGTTAAAAAATTTTTAAAGCTGCGTTGAAAAATACTTCACATACCACATAGTTTGCCGTTTTAAAATGTACAAGTCAATAGCTTTATTATATTCAGAGTTGTACGGCCATCACCGCAATCTAATTTTAAAACATTTTCATTGCCCCCAAAAGAAACCTCATGTCCAGGTCATTCCCCTTGGCCCCATCACTGGCCCTAAGCAACCACTACCTCCGTCTCTATAGATTTGCTTATTCTGGATATTTCGTATAACTGGAATTGATTAGTATGTGGCTGTATTATTTCTTAGTGTTTTTATAACATACCACAAATTGGGTTGCAAAGTTTATTTTTGGATGTTCTAGAGGCCAGATGTCCAAAATCAAGGGTTTCTTCCTTCTGGGGGCTCAGAGGGAGAATGTATCTTGTGCCCCGCTCCTAGCTGCAAGTGGTTGCTGGCATTTCTTGGCTTCTAGATGATTCACTACAATCTGTCTTGTGTCTTCACATGCTATTTTCCATGTGTGTCTTCACATGGCTTCTTTTTTTTAAAAATTTGAATCCTCACCTGAGAACATGCTTATTGAATTTAGAGAGAGGGGAAGGGAAGGAGAGAAACATCGATTGGCATGTGCCCCAACAGGGACTGAACCTGCGACCTACGCATGTGCCCCAAGGAATTGATCCCACTGCCCTTCAGTTTGCAGCGTGACACCCAATCTACTGAGCCACACAGGCCAGGTCTTCACATGGCCTTCTCATAAGGACACCAATCATTGGTTTAGAACCTTCCCTAATTATTTCCATCATAAGGACCCTATTTCCAGATAAGGTCATATTCTGAGGTTCTAGTGGGCACGAATTTGGGAGGGGAGGGGCTATTCCTCCCAGGATAGGGGCCTTTTGCATTTGGCTTCTTTCACATAGCATCCTTTTTCCAGGCTCATTCATGTTGTAGCGTGCGTCAGAATTTCATTTCTCTTCTATAGCCAATAATATTCCATTGTATGGACATACCACATTTTATTCATTCCTTCATCATTTGAGGGGCATTTGGGTTGTTCCCACATTTTGGTTATTGTGAATATGCTGCAATGAAAAGTTCATGTACAAGTTTTTGTGTGGACACATGTTTTCATTTCTGTTGAGCTGGAATTGTTTAACTTTTAAATCTGTCAGTCATGATGTATATATTTATATCACTTTGTGGTAATGGCTGTTAGTTGTTAAAATTCTTGTTCATTATCTGCCTTTTGAATTTACTTTGCATTTCAGTCACTCTTCAGTAAGTCACCATTGGGGAATTATGTTTTGTGGGAAATAGGCTTTCTTTCCTTTCCATTCAGTTTCAAACCTGTTGTTGACATTCTAAAGAAAGCTATCTAGGCTCTCACTTGGCAACCTCTGGTCACTTGCTGATTTGTGCCCTGCTTTTTTTTTTTATAAGTAATAACATTTGATTTTTAAAACTATTTTGAAAGCATTTTCTCTTTGTGATATCATGAAACCTTCCTTGCAATCCTATGAGATCTGAGACTGCTCTTTTCTGGCTGCTAACTTGGGGTCCAGTTGAATTCCTTTTAGAAGAGCAATTGGAACGTAACTGTGACACAGAGAGGATGTCCCTGATCCCTCGGTGCCACGTATCTGTTGTTTCTAGGCACTCTTTTCTGCAGGTGCAGAGAAGATGTGTTAACCAACAGGGAGAGCTCAGCAGCCTAAACCAGTGGCACTCAAACTCAAGCCTACATTAGAATCACTTGAAGGGCTTATTGAAGAGCAGATTGACTGAGCTCCGCTCCGGGGGTGTCCAAACTGTGGCCCATGGGCTGCATGCAGCCCACTATGGCTGTGAATGTGGCTCAACACAAAACCATAAATTTACTTAAAACATTATGAGATTTTTTTTGTGTGTGATTACGTGTCACAATGTATTTACCATGTGACCCAAGACAACTCTTCTTCTTTCAGTGTGGCACAGAGACACCAAATAGTTGCACACCCCTGCTTCTGATTCAGTAGGTCTAGGGAGGGGCCTGAAAATGCATTTCTAACAAGGTCCCCACTGATGCTGATGCTGCTGGTCCCAGCATCACATTTTGAGAATCATAGGCCTAGACAGCTAAATGTATTTATCATTTTGGGGGTCCTTCAGTCAGGCCTTCTTAAATTTTAATGTGCATATGTATCACCTGGAGATTCCTTTAATTGGTCCTGATCCAATAGGCTGGGGAGACTTCAGAGACTGTGTTTCTAACCAGCTCTCAGGTGATGCCAGTGCTGCTGCTTTGAGAAGCAGGGGTTGAAGAGTAGCCATACGCTGTCCTCTCCTTGGGTAGTTCTTCGTTTTTGTAAACTATAATGACTCTACGTGAAATAGACTTGCCAGGTTTAAGCAGATGAACAGTGTATACCTCACAATGGGTAGTGGATGGGGACTCTGCAGGTTACACGGTTATTCTGGGAAACAAAACCAGAGCCCGGCATGGCCCGAATTAGATCCAAAGAGTAAATGCTTGAGACTTGAAGCATAATGTTTGGAGTAAAGTTTTCCACTGTGATCTCTTAAATGTATGTTTCCAGGTTCTGAAATGAATGTTTCTCAGGTCCTGTGATGAACCAGAATAGATTCTTTTTTAAAATATATCTATATATATTTTGTGGTCGACACTATTACAGATGTCCCCAAGCCCCTATTCCTCCTCCCTTTACCCTCCCCAGAATAGATTCTTATAGGAATTCTAAATTTATTCTTTTAAATTAATGGAGTTATATTTTGTATTTCTTTTTCTCAGCTTCTCAACAAATTAATGTAGACTTGATTGTATCAACTTTCGGGCTTTATTCTGTGTATTTTATACTTATTACCTAGAAGGATAATTGAAAACAAAATAAACATTCCATAAAACTAATTTTTTAATTATTCTCTTGGCAGATCACTGACAACATTGGGGTTGGTTATATCATCGCTGGCTGACCAGGCAGCTGGCAAGGGTAAAAACAAATTTGTGCCTTATCGAGACTCAGTCCTCACTTGGCTTCTTAAGGTAATTCAGCATTCCAGTGCTCTTTTCCAACTAAAAATTGACTGTGTCAGAGGTGACAGCTGAAAGGTGTGTGCACAGCTAACTAAAAATAGACAGCACACCTGATAATATTGTACTGTCGTCCCAGTTCCTAGGAACATAGAATGAAAACTCATTTCTGTTGCCTTTTATCTCATCATAATGCTGTTGATGGACATTATTCGTTGTCGTGATGTAGAGAGACCACATTTCATCTTGTCATAAAATTATTTGTGAAGTACAAACCTATTTCCACGTGGCATTTTCTTCACAGAGAATAACATCACACATGCATGTTGACTGCTTTCATCATACCTGTTGTCCATGAAATGGGCCTCGATTCCTAAGGTGCTGTTTGAAATATTTTGCAGGACAACTTGGGAGGCAACAGCCAGACCTCGATGATCGCCACCATTAGCCCAGCCGCAGACAACTATGAAGAGACGCTCTCCACATTACGGTATGCAGATCGAGCCAAAAGGATCGTTAACCATGCCATTGTGAACGAGGATCCCAACGCGAAAGTCATCCGGGAACTGCGGGAGGAAGTCGAGAAGCTGAGGGAGCAACTCTCACAGGCTGAGGTAATGTACAGGTTAGGGAATGTTGTCAGTGATACTGTAATAACTATGTGCAGTGACAGGTGGGCACTCGGCTTATTGCAGTGATCGCCGTGTAAGGTATATAAATGGCGAATCGCTGTGTTGTACACCTGAGACTTGTATAATATTCTAAGTCAACTATAATTTTTAAATTTAAAAATAAAAATTCAGCCTGGCTCTTTCTATATTTGAAGTTTCCTGACTTGTTATATCTGAGCTGTAAGGACATGCTTGCTTGCAGTCCTAGGTCATCTCCGTGTGGTTCAACATTTCACTGTTGATTGGCGTCTGCTATGTGCTAAGCATTGTGAAGACAACATAATTAAAATCTTCTGTCCTAGGACATATTTGAGGAAGCAGACAGTTAGACAGAGTTGCTGCTACCGCCTCATTGTTTGCTGCATTAAATCAGTTGGTCCTTAAGAGCATAGATTTCTTCTACCTGAAACACGAAGAACAAATTGTGATGTTTTTATTAACCTTGCAGACTGTATTCCCAAAAGGCTCTGCAGTTTTCAGAGAAGAATTGTGTGTCATCTCCTTAAATCATGGAAGATAGCATGATCAAGGATAATTAAATGTTAGGAATAATTTATAAATATTTTATTACCTTTCTTTGTATCAGCTCCTGATAGGAAACAAAATCAATAATTTTGTATTGTTGCCATCTTTCTTTGGCTTTACCTAGACTTTAATAATCACATCCTCCTCCTCCAAATAGCTGTTGCTTTAGAGAACTTACCAGGCGAGACACTGTCCCATTTGAAATAGGTGATGTGACTGAGGTGTAGCCCAAGTTCCTTAGGCTAAGTCACATGTTTCCACATGGCAGGACTTGGGTGTGTACCTCAGGCTTCTGAGTTCACATTCCTTCACACCACCTTCTTCTGAGGGTTGGAAGAGTCCTGCGTGGAAAAAACATAGTAGCCGTCATTTTATTGAGCACTTGTGTCCCAGGCACTGTTTAAACACTTTTTATCTATTGGTTTATCTAATCATGAAAGTTATCAACAGGAAATAAACAGAAACGAATGAAGCCAGTGATTTGAATACTCCATTAATTGGCGGTCCTGGCATGTATTATAATTCTTTGTTTACATGTCTTTCTCTTCTTTCAGGGTGTGAGCTCCTATAGTTCAAGAAGCTATGTTTTACTAAATTTTTTCATCCCTAACCCCTAGTACAACACTGCATCTGGAAGGCGCTTAGCACAGTGCCTTGCACGTCATAAGTGCTCAATAAATGTCGCCGCTTTTATTGTCGTGCTTATTTCATCAGTCAGTGCATCAGGCATAATTTTTTTTATTGATGCCAAAAAGGGTAGCAAACACCTGAAAAATCAAAATGCTGCTACCCTTTGAAGAGAGTCCTGATCCTGGGAGGAAAGTGTAATGCTTCTGGAATTTGTTTAAAGGTAGATGATCTACTTCTTTCCTCTTGTCTCTGAATCTGCATTTTCACTGTGACCATACAATCTAGGCCAGGTGGGTAGAACAATACCTGGCCACCGGAGGGCCGAGCCACAGCAGGTGCTCCTAGAATGTTCACATGTGTCCCCAGCCCTGCATGGCACTATCAGGCTCTACTCATACTGTGAGACTCAGGAACGCTCAGCTAACTGCCAGGTCATTGCCGCTCCAGTTTCTTGTCCAAGCTCTACCGTCCTTCCTGTTCGCAGGGCTACTCTCATGTTATCAGAGGTGTCAGAGCGTATCATTGCACAGGAGAGGCTTCCGAAGTTTACAGGCTGCATGTTACTGTTTGTAGACCCCTTAGTTATTCTCACTAAGTAAACTCAAAGGGAAACTACTCCTCTTTTAACCAGATGTCCTGCATCCAGGTGAATACTAAATATACTAAGTTTATTCCATCATAAGAAAAGTGGTTGGAGGGGCCCCAATTTAAATTTTAAAGTAAGTGAGAAGAATTTTCACCTTTCCTGGTAGGTTACTATAACCGGAATGCCTTTATTTGTAATGTGCCTTGATCTCTGTCTTATTGAAAAAGAAATCTGCTTAAGTAAACTTTTTTCTTACTTTTTATTTTGAAGATGAACTTTAGCATCTTTTAAGTCTTTAAATGTGAAATTTAAGTATGATGGGTAAAATTACTTTGTAATGATTTGTATCGATTTAATTCAGGGCCCTAGTATTTCTTTCTCTCCTTTAAATAGTAGCAGTCACTTTGCCTCTTACATTTCAGTTGATTAATAAAGGTCTAAACCCCACACTGACACTGTGTGAATTAATTGCTTCCAACAGACTATTGATAACTGCTTAAGGACAATAAGTGATTGTCTTGTTATATGGTGGAAAAACTTAGACAATCAGATAGCTCTGGTTTCATTTTAAAGGCTATGAAGGCCCCCGAACTGAAAGAGAAGCTTGAAGAGTCTGAAAAGCTGATAAAAGAGCTAACAGTGACTTGGGAAGAGAAGCTGAGGAAAACAGAAGAAATTGCACAGGTAGCTCAATGATAATGTAGGCCTGAAATGTTGTGATTCTTTTCATTTCTGGTCTTTCCTGTATCGTCAGTCACTCGGCATCCTCAACAAGTCCTTTGAGAACTTCCTTCTGATGAAGTAGACCACAAAGACCAGTTTAGACACTGGCTTTGCGTCTTTATCAACTACAGTCTGGTCTCTACATCGGCTAGAAGTGTTGGGTAGCACTGAATTTAAACAGGGATGGTATAGGAAATATTTTAATATTTCCTGTTTATCACATTTAAACAAAAATCTGTTGTGATTTTAGATCACTTGGCATAGCCCATGACAACCTGACTGACAGAATTTGTAACATACAGAGCACCATAGCTTTTTCAGTGTATTTGATTCATTGGGCATGTTAGAAAATGCTCTCTGAACTTTACCTGAGATAAAATATAAAGCAAGGACTAATTCTGCACAAGTGTGTGATTGTGCGTCTTATGAATCTCTACACTATGCTTTTCATAAACTTTTTAAGTTCACTGACCATTTGGAAATATTATACTACCCTAAACAAGTAGCTTGAAAGCAATAACTGGGACCTGGTCCACCTGTTTGCTGGACACACATACCCCTGACTTCCTATCCCTGTTAATATTGCTTTATGTTTTTCCATAGCACTTAACTCCACTGGAAATTATATATATTTACTCATCTCTTTTTTTATGATCTATCTCCTTGCATTAGAATATAAGTTTTCATGAAAGAGGGGGGCCTTGTTTTGTTTGCTGCCGAATTCTCAGCCCTAGATCAGTACCTAGTCATGAGTGAGTGAGTGAACGAACTCAAGGCCCTCTGCAGTAGGGACCCAGTCTGCTTTCCAGCCCCATCTCCCACTACTTTCCCACATTTAGTAGGAGTTCTTGGCACCTGAAGTCCTCCAGTGTGCCCAGAGTCTTTACTCGGCTTCCCTGTGCCCTTCCCAAGGAATACTCTGCCTTTATCTTGCTACTCCCCCATTTCTTCCTGTTGAAATTCTTCTTATGCTTCAGGAACCACCTTAAGTGTTTGCTCTTCCTGAAGCCTTTCTGGTCTGTTAACCCATCATGACCCCCCTCCTGTGGAGCCCACAGCACGTGGTTCCTGTCCCGTGGCACAGAGCTCTCCTCGTTTGTCTCCAGTTATGTAGTCTTCCTCGTCTACTAGATGCTAAGCTCCTTTAGGGCAAGATGAGGTCTGGTTCACTCTTGGTGCTTCCAGAACACTGGCTGAAGATGTCACACATTTTAGGCTGTAAATAAACTTGGTTGAGCTCAGTGGAATGTGTAATTTCATTGGCATTGTCCCCAGAAACAGTGACTTACACTTTCCATGGATACATCTGGTGAATAGAACAACAAATAGAGTTCCCTGCTTTTGTCTGCTCTGTGCACAGGAGAGACAACGACAACTTGAGAGTATGGGGATTTCCCTGGAGACCTCTGGCATCAAGGTCGGGGATGACAAGTGCTACTTAGTCAACCTGAATGCAGACCCTGCTCTCAATGAACTTCTGGTTTATTATTTAAAGGTAAGAGGGTATATAAACACGTAGTTGCAATCCGGATTCGTTCATGGATAATTCGCAATTGAATCTGGGTATCTGTCCCCATGAGTGTGCTTTTCATATCCAGCTTAACCCTCCTTAAAAGTAAGAGAATTCATAGTACAGTCAGGTCACTATTGAGAATGAAAACTGGCTATTTTGTATTATCCTGAGGCTGTGCAGTTGGGGCTGATTTCCTGTGACCATGAGCATCAGAGGTGCACAAGTGGGCAGCTGAGGGTGTCATGTTGATCCCTGGCTGTGGCAACAAGAATTCTGACAATATTTAGGTTCAATCACAAAAATCCTGAGACGTTCTGGATAGTCTCAGTTATGCTTCTGAGTAATTCTAAGGCAATCTCAGATCAATGTAAGGCAAAAACAAACTCTTGTGGTACGTTAGATAGCTAGGGCTCTTCCGTAACTATCTCTTCTAGACATACATCCTCAGAAAATAACTTTTAGTCCCACAGTCACCCATTTAGCGTGGAAATGGGATGCGACCTTTTGAACTTGGCACTTCGGCCTCAGGGTATGCCACCAACCATGCTGGAAAGCTTATTGCCTCCCATCTCAAACTTTCACAACCCATTTGCACTCTTTAAAAATGTATCAATGATTCAAAAGAACTTATGTGTATCTGAGTTACATCTATCTACATTTACTGTATTAGGTACTAAACCTGAGGCCATTTGAAAATACAAACTTGGCCCTGGCTGGTGTAGCTCAGTGAATTGAGTGCTGGTCTGTGCAACAAAGGGTTCCCAGTTTTATTCCCAGTCAGGGCACATTCCTCGTTCCTCGGTTGCAGGCCAGGTCCCCAGTTGGGGACGTATGAGAGGCAACCAGTTGATGTATCTCTCATACATTGAGGTTTCTCTCCCTCCCTTCCCCTCTAAAAGTTAATAAATAAAATCTTTTTTTTTTTAAGATTTTATTTATTTTTTAGAGACGGGGGAGAGAAATATTGTGTGGTTGCCTCTCACAGCCCCCCGACACTGGGAAACCGGCCCGCAACCCAGGCATGCGCCCTGACTGGGAATTGAAGCAGTGACCCTCTGGTTTGCAGGCTGGCACTCAATCCACTGAGCCACACCAGCCAGGGCTAAATAAATAAAATCTTTAAAAAAAATACAAACTTGTACAAATATACAGTCTATTAATCTTCAGAGCCATGACATCATACATCATGTAGCCTCTGGAAAACACTGTATACTTGTGACAAAATGAGAGTGCAAAGGCAAGTAACGTCTTAGCATTTTTATTAGAATAGTTTTGACTTCGTGAGCCTCTTGAATGGTTCTCAGAGAGCCACACAGGTTCTCAGACCATGTTTTCAGAAAAGCTGACATATTTTTTAGGGGAAAAATAAGACATCTGTTTGGAATAGGGCACCCTGACTGAGGCTGTTTTTCATCATACATAGATAACTTCTGATATGGTCGTGTACAAGTAGGTGTTGTATGTGTTGGATATTTAAGTAACTGTCAAGGATTGGGGAGCTACGGACTTGACGGCAGCTTGTATAAATGGTCCACACACATAACTCTCTAAATAAAGAGAAATTACCCCCTTGTGAAAGGTTAGATAGGCACCTTATTAAGGATTCCAATCTGCCTAGTGAGAAAATATACAAAATGCAATAGAGAATAAGCTAGAATTGAACCAAGGATCTTTCTATCCTCCTTTTTATTCTACTTTTTCCAGAGACATTTTATAGCAAAAATAGCACCTGATTTGTTGAGAGTCCCCTAACACTTAAGATCTGTTCATTCAAGAATGATTAAGGGGAAAGGAATTGTTTCTGAAATCTCATTTTGAAAGACCAGGCCTTATGCTTTCTTGGTCGAATAGAAAGTATTGTTATCATAATGGTTAAATGACTTTTAGAGCAGAAGAAAAAGCAAAGGAGGTGAGTACTGGGTTGAATCACCAGGAGTCTTGGTCCATATACGTGCGAGGTTTGAAGTCCTTTAACATCATGATAATCTGAACATCATATAGCCAAGAGGCTTCACTCTCCTGTGTAATACTAGTATTAGATACTCAACTATTTTTTAACATTTTAAAAGTTATGTATTTTAGCCCTGGCTGGTATGGCTCAGTGGGTTGAGCACCAGTCTGTGAACCAAAGGGTTGCCAGTTCGATTCCCAGTCACATGCCTGGGTTGCAGGCCAGGTCCCCAGTAGGGGGCACTCGAGAGGCAACCACACATTGATGTTTCTCTCCTCTTTCTCCCTCCCTTCCCCTCTGTCTAAAAATAAATGAAAATAAAATCTTTAAAAGTTATGTATTTTAAAGTATAACTTTCCATGAAACATTTTTAGTGGTTCTTGAATTTATATAATTGTTTTCAAAGCACTTTTGCTTTTACTTAGGTGGGCCTTAAAAGAATCCTGTTAAATAAATCAAACTGATATTATCATCTTGGTTTTGAAGTGAAAAGAACTTAAGGTTCAGAGCATGAAATGACTTGCCTCTGGTCACATAAATAATAAGTTGTCAAGTTAAAATTGGAACTCAAGGTATTCTACTGTCAAGTCTGATTTCCTTGTATTTTAAAGCAGTATCTGATCACTGTTGATCAGGGTTATCCCCCACCCCAATCCTGTTTTAACATTTTTTAAAAATTTACTGTATTAAGGTAAGCTTTTGACTTATAGTGCTCCAGGCATCTTGCATCTCCTGTCTGATTCACTTAATATTGTCATGCATTTGCTGTAGGGTTATTGAAATTGAGTGTGATAAATTTGTAAGTTACTTGTAGTAAGGGTTTTTACTTTTTTTAATACTCTGTTCTAGGACCATACGAGAGTGGGTGCAGATACCTCTCAGGACATCCAGCTCTTTGGTATAGGCATTCAGCCTGAGCACTGTGAAATTGATATCGCATCTGATGGCGATGTTACTCTTACTCCAAAAGAAAATGCAAGGTAAGAAGAGCAGATGGCTACTTATCATAGCTTATGTGCCTCATTTTCCAAAGGAGGAGACTGCCCTTTCTATCTTTTTGCTTCAGTTATATCAAAGGTAAGGCTACAAGGATTGCTTTCCTGTTACAGAGAGCTGGATAGCAGCATTTTGAACACCTGCTTTGGGGTAGGCTGATTCTACTTTGACGGGCACTTTGTTTATCTAAACTTCAATTTCCTCCTGTGGTTAAGTGAAGCTAATGGTAGACAAAACATGTATGTCATTTGGCTCGGTGCCTGACACATAATAAATATTGAATGAAATTAGTTGTTACTCAGTGTAATGCATTGTGTAAAAAAAGTTAATCAGATAACTCCATTGTTTTGAAAAATTACTAAGCCAGGCTGTAATATGTAAAAACTTGAGAATTGACAGAATGATGTATTTATTTTCTAGTTCTATTAAATGATGTTTTAAATTATTTAGTAATCAGGCATACTATTTAAATAAAGTTCTGTGATGATATTTTTTAACACAAATATTGTGATTCACACTCATTTTTATGAGGAAAACATTATACTCATTTCAAATTATACTCATGCTGTTAATATTGGCCATATAAATTTCTAAGTAATGAAAAACTGAGACTTAAAATAATAGCACACCTGATACATGAAAGTTTGTAGATCTTTTATTATAGTGATATTATTATTATTAAAATATTTAATGGTGAAATGATACTATTCCTTAATTTTTACTTATTCCAAGTTCAAATAGTCCTTAGCCTTACACTGTACCCTCCTCTGTTAGAACCTTTGGATTTCTTTACACTCTTTTGTTGAAATATAATTAACAAATAAATTTATATATATTTACAGTGTGCAACATGATGGTTTGATCATATTCTCTTCTAACACTATGTCTAAAAATGATTTTAATCAGCAAATCTTTACATACCCAATTTTAATTCCGGTTCTATGTCTTTTCATCCTACTCTTCTTCTTCCCCCGCCCTGCCCAATCTCCTCCTTTCCTGGAACCCCAGGGCAGCAGTTCATTCATTCAGTACACTTTGCTCCATGCTCTGTGCTGGGGATGCCTGGTGGAGGGGGATGTATAGAACCAACAGTTCCTGCACAGGAAGATAAGTGCTTTTCTTCAAGTGATCTTTATAGCCTACAAATCTGATCACTGAGGAAGTGTGGGGTATGTGTAGGACTGGAAGTGAATCTTTATTATATTGTAATGGGAATACAGCAAGTGGCGGTGGAGGAGAAGAACAAAGTGTATTTGAAAATTATTTGAAAGTCAGAAAATTGCAGTGATCTGCTGGGGGACAGAATGGGACTCAATTAGTGAAGAAAAGGGGGAAGTCAGCAACAATGACAGGCTCTTATCTTGGGAAACTAGATAAGGAGTGGTGCTGCTAAACCAAAGTAAGGAATGCAAGAGGAGGAACCAGTTTGGAGGATAGTGAGTCTGAGTGGTAATGAGTTCAGTTGGGGACACTTTGAAGTGTCCTTGGACTGTAAAGCTACACTAAAGATAGAGAATTGGGCATTAGCAGTGTTGCCTCTCTTGAAAGTGGACTGAGAGTGCATAGTATGAGAATTAAACCAATGTTTTCGCAGTGGTCTGAGGATAGTCCATGAAGGAGGCTGAGACAAGGGGGCCAGGGCGTCAGTAGAGGTGACAGGAGGATATAGTCGTGGGAGCTAAGGGAAGAGAAAATTTTAAGGAAGGAGAGGTCAGAATAGAAGCTAAAAAGTTTCTTTTGCATTTAGCAATTAGGAAGACACCAGCAACCTTGGGGTGTTTAGGTACCATACAGTTCTGGGCATGGAAGGAAGAATGCACAGAAGAGAGAGTGGTAGGTGAGGAAGTGAGTCAAGAGTCTTGGTTCTGAGAAGGAAATGGGGTTGAAGGCATAGTCAGAGAGGGACACGGGGTTAAGAACGATCATTGTTGCTTCATATCTATCCTCAAGTCTGCTGATTCCCTCTATAGTAATGCCTTAAGCATTCTATTGAGTTCTTAATTTTAATGTCTCTATTTTTCATTTGTAGAAATTCAGGAGGCCCATGTTTAGATGTTCTCTATTGGTAGTCTTGTTTTTACTCCATTGTATGTCATTAATAATTTTATTTTCACATATTTTATTGTCTTCATTTGACAGTTCTGTTCTCTGAAGTTGTTGGGGCCTCAGTCTGTTTGTTGTATCTGCTGATACGTTTGCTTCCTAAACAGTTTGTGGTTTCTTAGATGCACTCATCTTCAGCAGTTTGTCTGTGGGTGTCTCGTGGCCTGGGTGAGGGCACATACATTCCTGCAGAGAGGTTTTATATGTGCTTTTTCCAAGCATCCAAAATTACTTTTTATGCCAATTTCTTGACTTAGGCACACTACTAAAGCAGACAGCTTTCTTAACTTTTTCTTTTTCATTCAGAGCATACTATAAATGGCAAAGGGATATGTTCCTATGTGTGTTTAGGGGAGTGCACATGTGTGCATGCATGTGTCTGTATGTATCCCTGGACAGGGTCCTCTAAAGACAGAAATCATCTCATAATTTAGCGATAAGTAAGAGAGCCAAAGCCTACTGCATCCCTCTCTCATGCGCTCTGGGGCCACTCTTAGTGTCGGTCTGGAATGACACCGCCCAGGAGGACATTCTGAAAACACGGGGAGGTTCCATAACTGCTAAGACCACTTTGGTGGCCACTAGTGAGATGGTGCTCTTGAGCATTGAAGTATGGCTAGGGAGCGTGAGGAACTGAACTTTTAAAATTATAATTCTGTATTAAAAATAATAAAGGACACAGAGGAACACATCTCTATTATTGGTCATACTTTTTTACACTAACATGTTCTCTTCATTCTTGCCAGTGAAAATGATTCTCATCATTGTAACTCAAACTTCAAAAGTTTGCTATTTCTAGAATTTCAGAAGAGCCTTTTACATACCTCAGTAAACAATGGGCAAATATTTTCCTTAGAAAGTGACTAGCAAATGTTTGTTTTTTAGGTAGAAATGTATTCCATAAAACTTTCAAAAATACCCTTTTCATCATCCTTTGGCAAAAACGTGTATGTATGTGTATACATATCTATACATATATAGACATACCTATCTATTCTGATCTTGTGTTCCAGTTTGCAGATGCCTAAATTAGTTCCTAATGCCAAGTGGAAGGGACACAAACTTTTGAAGCTTAAGTTACAATGATGACAGTCATTTTCACTGGCAAGAATGAAGAGAACATGTTAGTGTAAAAATATACACACCAAAGTTTTATCATGTTTATGTATGACAGATTACAAAGATTTAAGAGAGTATTTCGAGAGTACTCTTATGAATAAAAACTTAGCTACTTGATTTGAAATGTTTCTGCAAAGGAGTGATTATTTCCACATGTGAGTTCTACTTATTCCATAACTCTGCTTTAGAGTTCTATAAATATTAGGAGCCAGAAAATGGTATTATATGAGAAAAGTGACTTACTGAAAAATTAAAACTCAAAATAATATTCATTATTTTTCTCCATTAAACTTCTCCAATAGTTCTTTAGTAAATGAAATTTTAATTAATTAATTATTGCCCCTATTTTTGTTTGGTTTTAATACAACAACAGAATCTCTTTTTTTAATTAAAGGAAACATTTATAAAAAGACCAAAATTTTCAGCACTAAAAATTCTGGAGGACTTTTCCTTTCCCCCTAAAAAATGTCAGTGCCTATGCTTTAACTGGGCCAGAGGATCAGTCAGTGAGATCTGAGTGGAAAGCTCTTACTGTGGGTTATTCAGGCGACTGACTCCACAGCCCCTTGGTAGCTCGTAAGCCGTAGTAAAGTTGCAACGTAAGAAATGCCGCACTGTTGAAAGATCACCTACAAATGTCCACTGGGCTCAGTTGCTTCTTCAAGGTTTGTTTCAGACCAGTCAGAGGTGCACGGGACGCCCCAAAGCCAGAGACACAGGGCGCGGTACTCACAGTGCAATCATCAAGACCGCCGGAATTGTCTCCCCCACCCCGGTGGTTAGTTTTGCTTCACAGTGTGTTTGGTTGCTACTTGGGATTTAAGCATGGAATTCTTTTTATGTTTTCTTCATTTTTATTATGGGAAAAGATATAACAGTGGAAAGAATGCTATAATGAACCCCCATATATCCATAATCCAGCTTCAACACAAGCACCTCATAGACAATTATGTTTTATTTATATGCCCTCCACATCTCCTCCTCCGTCTTCTCTGGGTTATTTTAAAGCAAATTTCAGACACTATAACTTTGCATCCATAAATATCTCAGCTTGCATCTTTTAAAAGATGAATATTCTTAAACACAACTTTAATACCATCACACCTAAAATAATTAACAATAATTTCTTAGTAATCATTATATATTCAGTGTTCAGATTTCCCCGGTTACCTTGTAAGTGTTGTTTTTCAGTTGTTTTTTTAAATCAAGATCCAAATAAGAGTCATTGGTTATTATATCTGTTAAATCTCTAGCCTGTGGGTTCCTCCACCCTCTCCCCCAATCCCTTTTTCCTTGCACTGTTTGTTGAAGATGCCTAGCTGTTGGTCCTAGAGTTTCCTGTTCTTAGCTCTTTGCTCATTGCATCCCATGGCATCATTTAGCATCTCCCTCTGCCCTCTGCATTTCCTAAATTGGTATTTCCATATAAAGCTTGATTAGATTCAGCTCAGATTTTTACCGAAGTGTTCCATGGGTGGTGCTGTCTCTCTCCTACAGGCTGTATACCACATCAGGTTATCTCTCCTTGGGGGCATTCGCAGCCCTGGATTATCAGTGCTTATCAGAGGTCTCCAGCCTTTTTGGCACCAGGGACCTGTTTCATGGAAGACAATTTTTCCACGGGGGCGGGGGTGGTTTGGGGTTGATTTGAGCACATTATGTTCAGGCTCACCTCTGGCTGTGCAGCCTGGTTCCCAACAGGCCATGGACTGCTGCCAGTCCGTGGCCCAGAGGTTTGGGACCCCTGGCTTTGATCATGTGTTTTAAAAGTGGTTATAATTCTCCTATTCCTTCTTCAGGTATTAATAGAATACATCTATTAAGAGAAAGCTCCTCCCCACCCCCTGCCCAGTTATCTCTTTAGCTCCTGGGGCTGGGTTTTGTGCTCTTCACTGTTCAGCTGACTTTTCCCTGGTGTTCCTTCAGGTCCTGTGTGAATGGCACCCTTGTGTGCAGTACCACCCAGCTGTGGCATGGCGATAGAATCCTGTGGGGAAATAACCACTTTTTCAGGTAACATCTTTGTATTCACTAATATTTTCATATACATTTTTTATCTGAGTGCAAAACAAGTTGATTTTCTCTAATGGTGAAAACCCCACAGAATTAATTTACCCAAGAGGAAGCGGCGAGATTGGTTGAAAGACTTTGAAAAAGAAGCAGGCCCCCCAGAGCATGACCTGGACGCAGCCAGTGAAGCTTCTTCGGAGCCAGACTATAACTATGAATTTGCACAGATGGAGGTGATCATGAAAACACTGAATAGTAATGGTAAGGCCCTCACTTCCGATTTCTGTGTCTTGGGCAGTTCCTGATCTCACCACGTTCAATGAGGGATAAGTGTGTGTGAAGTTATTGTGCCATTCTGAAAATGTAGACAACATCACATTGCTAATTCCTTAAAAAGGCCAAAAGTGAGGGGCTAATGAAAGTATTCCAGAATTTGGTCAGCTCTCTCAGGTGTAACCAGGAAGTGGGTGGAAGTTTCTGGGGACCCCGCATTCTCAGGCCAGTTGCTGTAACATTTCCGTGGTCCTAGAGTACTAAGTGACTGTGATGGAATTCCTCCTCAAATTTCCCCTTGTAGAGCCCATCATTTCTCAGTCCTTCAGAGCATGAAAATCACCAGGAGAATATTAATCCAGAAATTTCAAATAGAATCTATTGGAGGGATAAAAGTCACAACATTTTACTATAACCTCAATTGGAAATTATACCCCAAAGAGACTGACTTAAAAATGAGTGCTGGCTTGTGTGGCTCAGTGAATTGAGCGCTGGCCTATGAACCAAATGGTTGCCAGTTCAATTCCTGGTCAGGGCACATGACTTGGTTGTGGGCCAGGTCCCTGTTTGGGGGCATGCAAGAGGCAACTGATTGATGTATCTCCTCACACTTCGATGTTTCTCTCCCTCCCTTCCCCTTTCTCTAAAAATAAATAAATAAAATATTTTTTTAAAATGATAGCTAAAATAAAAGCTTTTATGGGTTCTTTGCTTGACCTACACTCCAGCCTGTCTCAGATCCTTCAGGAATCCGCAGATCCTTAAAGTATTATTTCTAGATCCCTCTTTCCAGAAGGGTTTCAATGGTTGTATTAAAGTTCTTCCTATCTATGTTTAAAAGGAAGTCCTTTACCTACTTTCTTCTTCTGTGCTTACACACTAATGTGAGTTCAGTAAAGTACACACCGAAGTTTTTTCTTGCTTGCTTTTATAAATCTGCTTCTTCCTTTTCCCATCTCCCCGTCTTCTAATCACTGTACTTTGTACCTGGGATCTAGACGCTGGACAGGAAAGGCCTCCCGTTACCAGGCACAAGACTGCATTTCTAGGACTAGAACTATTTTACAGGGATAGGGTTGAGGGCTGCGTTCAGGAGCACATGAGCAAGTTGGTTTCTGGATGTTGTCCAGCCTTACTTTCCTATTCATCTGTTGTTCAGATACCTGAGGATCCCGAACTTGAATGAGGGAGGGTGTCCAGAAACCCTGAGAGCCCCACCTAGGCTCTCTAGAAGGGCAGCCTCTACCTGGCAGGGTGCTTAAAGAGTATTTTGGTTTTCACAGTTGAGCTCTTCCCTCAAATGTTTACTTTCTCACTCTACTCCTTGCATAAGCCTGTCCGGGAAGAATTTGAGCATGGCTAGTGAGTTGTTGGTCAGATCTCTGGCATATCAAATTGGGGGTTCTGTTTGTAAGAATACAGATTTTGATCTGCTTATCTCTACTTATGGATTTTTAGCCTCAAGGACCCCTCTTTTTAGTTATAAAGATGAGGTTTGAAGAAAAGGTCAGATTGAGAAACAAGTGTAGTGTAACAACAAAAAAGGAGGGAAAAGGTAACTTTATGAAAGAAGTTTGGTGATTTCTCGTTTTAAACATTAAGATTACAGATTAAATTGGCCATTGGAGCTTTGGACACTGCAGCGCAGGGTGGACCACAGCTAGAAATCAAGCTTCAGTCCACTCTGCTACCTGCTCAGAGGGAGGCAGAATCCCGAAAGCCATTTCAAGTTGAAGTTCAGGCATCAGGATCATGTTAGCACGTCATTTAACAACCCGCCTGTGCAACAAGCCTCCTGCGAATGATTTGTCGGAAGCCCTGCGGGACACGGCTGTTACAGGAGGGTGTAGACTCCAAACTCCAGGTGGAAGAACTCCCATTTGAAGAGAACTTATTTCTTTCCATGAGGTTACAGAATTCTAGAGGTCTCTATCCCCTAACTCTGCGGAGTCTCCTAGTATCAGTTGACTCATGTATCATCCCATATCACAGAATTCTAATTTAATCCAGTTGCTACCTTGTTATCATATACACAGTAAATCCCTGAATAACCAACCAGTATTTAGTAAACATTTGTTAATTCCTTCAGTCCTCTTGACCAAACCAATTAGTCATCAGCAGCCTGGTATATGGTATTAACATGAGTTATTCATTTGTATTCCAGATCTGGCCTCGCTCTCCAGTGTTGATTTTATCTATTTGAAAGTAAGGTTTTCCTTTCCCCTCCCGATTGCTTACCCAAGTTCATTGGTAAATGGAGCTTCCCTGTAGGGCACAGAGACGTGTTCTGATGCAAGTACGGAAATGCTGGCGGCTGGACACTGTTCTTACGATTCCCCTCTGCTGCTAGGTGGCTTCCCAGTAATTAGCCTGTCTGCCTGGTGGTCATCCCCTTGGTGGTCCTATTTGAAGATTCTCTTCCCTCTCCTGTGGTTTCAGACGAAGCTCCTCCACAAGCAGTGGGATAAAGGTTTTAACCGATTGGCATTAGCATGAGGGAGCTTGACCGGGTTTTAGCAGTGCTGCTGACTGATGCTTGTGCTCCACGCTTTGGCAAAATCTAACGTGACGGGAAGAAGCTGACCTTTTCTGCCAGTGGTGCTCTGCATCCTTGATTGAGGAATGTTCCCTTTTCAATTAAGATCCCTGCCTCCCGTGTCCCACCTCCACTCCCTTCCCCGTGGTTAAAATCTGGTAGCTGTTCTTTTCCCCCTGCATCCAGCAGCACAGAGGGGTTGCTGGCATCATTGCTGCTGCTGCTGCTGCTAATGGCTTCATTACTGTTGAAAGCACAGCAGTCAGAACATCTTTCTGTATATGCTTTTACCTGCATTACCCCAGTAACAGACTAGAATAATGTGTTTGCAGTCTCTGGAGTAAATAATGATCGAAAACTCAATTCATTTGAATTAAGAGTAAAAGCAAGCCACCTAGTATCTGTAGACAATAATGCCTTCTCCCCACGGGTTCAAAATTAGGAATCGGACACTCATCTATTTCTCAGAGTCAATGGTAGTTCTAAAGTAAAGAACAGTCATACAGCCCGTTTATTCCATCTGGGATTAAAAGGTTCTTTTGTCCCCAAAGAGATCTACTTCCCTTCAATTTGGTGCCTTGGGCCTCTTGGTATGAATGAATTCTAACTCTCTTTATCACATAAATGCCTTCCAACCACCACCACCATCAGCACCGCTCTCTCTTTTCCCTTCTTGAGACAGACAAGTAAATGTGAGCTCATGTCATAGTTGCATACCAGGTAAACAATAAACTAAGAAGGAGAAGTGTTCTGCCCAAAGTGAATGTGGTCCTTTTTTCTCTTCCTAAAATACCGCCCTCTTGGTATCTTGGCCTTAGGCGCCAGACTCACTGAGTTTTAAAACAGCTCATTCAAAAGGAGGAAAGTGATAGGGGGAAATTAAAACTGTGGACAATGTCTTGAGAGTTGATTGGTCACTTGAAAATAAGCCAAATAATCTTTGGCTTCTGTCCTAGGCCTTATAATAGAGTCAGATTGACTTGCTGATTAGAGTGATCTATTTTTAAAAACATAGGTAGTGATAAAGGCTTGAAACTGGTAAATTTGAAAAGAAAATGTTATCAAATATGTATAAGAGAAAGGTGTTTCCAGACATGTGTTAGGATTTAGAATTCAAACAAACAAACAATCAACAGAAACTCTCAGCCCCTGTGCCTCTACCAGGGCAGAGTCCTGGGGCAGGGCTGGCATGCGGTCGTGGGGCAGGCGCAGGGGCGGTTGCTCAGGGAGGCTCTGTCTTTCATGGCTGCACGTTGATTTGTGGCCACTGACAAAGCCTGGGGAGCAGTGGGGGTGTCAGGCAGGGCAACTGCTGAAGCAGTTTGAGCAGCCTCGGTCTCACCGCCTCTTGCCTGGTGTGGAGCCTTGCGGTGAAATCCCCTGCACTTCAGAGACTTAGGGCCCTGTGTGTTTCTGCACACCACGGACTCGCAAGTGGAAATGAAGGTTCAGTATCTTATTTAGGGTCTTTTAGCAAAAACCGTAGCATATTCTTGTGTGAAGTGGGATGTTTTCCAGTCTTCTCTCTCTAGGAAAGACTTCTCTGTTAACTCATAAACACTGAGTTAAGGCTCTTGAAAATAAGGCTCTGTGTAAATATAGATGGTGATGAGGACTTGTTTTTTACTTTTTAAACCTAAAGTCTGAGTAGGGCAAAAATATATACTGTCTGAGAAATATATTTTTAAACATTTCTGAGGGAACTTTTTTTTCTCTAGGCCTTGCATTTAAAATTCCTTCAGACTCCCTCAAAAAAATTCACCATGTTCTTTTTTGTCCCAGAAATTTTGGGGCTATGTCAGAAGTTCTAATGCTTTGGGGTACATAGATTTTTACTCTATAGCCAATGTCTTGTCCACTCATGGTCTGTCTTTGTGTAGGATTTTTTTTTGTGTGTGTGTGAGGGTGAGGTGAAGGGGCTGATGGTGGTGGTTAATTTTCCATCACATTTTCAAGTAACATATTTTAGAGACTCCGTGAAGAAAACCATTCTGCTTTGAAAAAAAAAAATGCAGAACTTGAGAATCTTATATCAGCAAAGAACAGTATTTTTTTCTTAATTTGGGTTTGGCAAAAGTAGGTTTACAACTTATGAGTATCAGAAACACAGAGCTTATTCTTATATTATTATTTATGAATTATTGTGTTATTTTCCATTTGAACAACTGTAAACCTACTTCTGCCACATCCTGTATCCTTTAACAGAGTACTAATTCTGAGCAGAACATGGCAAGTTAGAATACTACATTACTTTACTACTGAGTTTGTGCCTACCCCAGCCAATTAGCACTGATCTGAGGTCAGATGTGCTCGGAGGTCAGCGACTTAACCTTTCCGAGCCCCGGTTCCTCATCTCTGCAATGGGAATGACACTCCCCTTAGGTTTGATGATGCATGCACAGGGTATCGCTCCTCTGCGGGAGATACAGCCAGTAGCTAATAAAGTTGTTATTGTCATTGTGGTTGTTGTTTTTATTAAAAAAGCTCACTGATGCTGTGCATATCATGATATTTTCATTGCTTTCTACTTTTTGTTTTGTATGATTTAACCTTATTTTTTTAAGTTGATACGCTCTCTTTTTCTCTTACTGCCCATATAGAGATTGGTACAACTTACACGCTTATTTCACAAATTGATAAGGGTCTTCTGGAAAGGTCTGTCAGTAGTTATCATCAGGTGTTATGCAAAATCTTAATTTCCCACAGTTATCCTGGAAATTAAACTGACAGTCAGTATGTGGAAATAGAACACAGATAGCTCTGAGTACCTGGCAAGCGTGTCCATATACGAGGAGGAAATTAAGTCCCAGGCAAGTCTGAGAATATGAACACATCTAGGGCACTTGAACCTCAAGGAAATATTTATGTGGTGGTGACTTTCCAGGTAGTCTAACATACTGTTTCCCTACAGTCTACTCACGTACTGTCTGAACATTCTTCTGTGTACACGTGGCCAGCGCCTTTGTCTTTCTCCATGGCTTTGAGTTCATTAGTCCTCACCAAGTGAATGTTCTCCCTCAGCCAGTTAACTCTTCAGGATCAATCTCACCTGCATTCCAGCCACCTCTAGTCATAGTGTGGCCCCTGTGAGCATGACCTGTTGGTATCTTTATGCCTGTTCACCCATATGCATATTGGTGTTCTCTAGATATGCAACAGCAGGAATCACAAAAACAGCCATTTAGTTTTGCGAGTGAATTATCCTCTTAGTTTTCAGCACCTGAAAAATTGCCAGACACCATATTCAGTATTTTCAAATATATACAATGATCTGTAAGTTTTGTTCCTATCACATTACAGAAATTGAGGAGTAGTACGATTTGTGGTTAAAATCAGAAATATAAAACCATTTGTCATATACCAAAACTAAATACTAAATGGACATAGAAATTCACTACCACAAAAATCAAGTCTTGTATGGCTGCATCTTGGACGTTATCCTAGATTTCATGACGTTTTCTTCTCAGTGCACCGGATCCCTCCCCTTCTCTACACCCTGCTTATAGTAGATTTATCATTAGGATAAGCTCATCAAATTGAAGAAAATAACATATTTACATATATGGAATTTACCTAAAGTGTTAGTGAAAGGAAAGCTGAAAGGATTTCCCACAGGGCCGCTCAGGCCTCTGCTAGAAAGCACACGAAAGGCCAGATCCTCAGGGAGGGAGGAGGTGGCTCTTGCTGAAGCAGCACAGGCTGGCTGCCTGTCTTAGCCACCACTGAAGTCACCTTACCTTGTCTCTTGGCTCACCAGACCCAGTTCAAAATGTGGTGCAGGTCCTGGAGAAACAGTACCTGGAAGAAAAGCGGAGTGCACTTGAGGAGCAGCGGCTCATGTATGAGCGGGAGCTGGAGCAGCTCCGCCAGCAGCTATCTCCGGAGAGGCAGCCCCGGAGCAGCGGCCCGGACCGCCTGGCCTGCAGCAGCCAGACCGCTCAGCAGAAGGTGACCCAGTGGGCAGAGGAGAGGTGAGGATGGACCCACTCGGCCAGGCTCTGGGGCTGTGGGGCTTGGAGTGAGAGTTGTGAGACATGCCAAAGGGGCATAAACCTAGCACAGAAGGAAATCTTAATCCCATTTCTGGATTGTTAGCAACTGTTTTTTCTTTTCAAGGATGTTGTCCAACCTTGGTATATTTATGGTTAGTTGTTAAAGACACACCCCCCTTCCTTACCCTTCAGTAAAAATGGTGCCAAGTTTGAAGGCTTAGACTGTTAGATATTAAAATGGAGATATTCTGAATAATCTTCTAGTGTAAAAGCCCTTCTCCTTATTTTCTATTTCTTATTTTAGATTATTTTTAAATACTTCAGTGCTAAGAAATTTCATATACACAGATTTTTTAAAAATTATGACTTTAAAACATACTAGAACTGAAGTAGTGGTAGAAGAAATGATAGTGATAATACTAATAAGAACAATAAATTATTGCTAACTTCTGCTGTGTTCTTACCACACTTAGGCATGGTGCTAATTTTATTTAACGCTCCCAACAGCTCTGTTACCTCTGTCTTGTAGGTGGAAAGTCAGTGTAAATACTCTGACTCAGTCACCCATCTAGTAAATGAAAAGCCCAGAATGTGAAAAAGCCAGGTCTGTCCAGAGACCCACTAATAACTCCTGTGTTGTAATAATAATTAATAGTAATAAAAGCGGCATCTGACATTTATAGAGCATTTTTCATGCACCAGTGACTAAGTGCTTTACATATTTTCACCTAATCTTCACATCTGCTCCCATATTTTATCATTTTTACCCCCCATTTCACACAGAAGGAAACTGAGACTGAGAGGTTGAATGATGTGCCCAGTCGTTGAGCTAGGACGCTGGGCCAGTGGGATCAAAGCCAGGGCAGTCTGACTTCAGAGGGCCTCCTCTCACTCTTGCAGCCACACCGCCTCTCGCTCTAGCAGTGAGACGCTTAACTTGAGCCACATCCAGGGAAGATGACCCCTGAGAGGAGAAAAGGGGACCCTGCCCTGCATTAAAAGGATCGCCATAGTAATGCACTTGATTGTTCTAAATCAAGGGAGCAGAGTCAATTACACTTTCCCAAGGAGCTGCCGGCTCACATGTCTGGATACTGAATATGAATACTTATCATACTTGTGTTATTTTTTATATTTTATTGTGCCTGGGTAAAACAGACAAAGGTTATCAGATGATGCTTTTTCTGAAGAGCTGCCTTTTCCATATTTACTATGAGCTGGTGGCTTTACTCTAAGCAATAGCTAGCTAAAGGTAATCGGTGTAATTGTTCCCACTGATATCCTTACTATTTATCCCTCCTATTTACTTTCCTATGTACATAAGATTATAAAAGACAAAAACAAAAGTACAATAGAAATGGTAGATTGTTTTGATTACATCATACAGCATTTTTTAGTTAAATGTAAAAAAAAAATTTCCACTTCCCATAATACCACACTAATTCTCCTTAGGGCAAATTCTTAAAAAGAAACAGAGTAGAAAGGATAACATTTTAAAAAATGGTTACAGCATTGATTTCACCAGGTTTCACTAGATAAAATTAAGATGTCATTAAAGATGGCCATTAAGAAGCTTTTATCTAAGTAGATGTTGATGGCTTGCAAATTATTGAAGGATTCACATTTAAGTAAATATTGAGGGTTTGAGAATCAAGTATATTTAAGAGCTGGTGAGAATTACAAGGAAAGTTAAAGATGTAGTTCATTCTTCCTTTACACTTATAATTTCGAGTAAGGTGTAAATATGTGAAAATCCAACCATAATAGTGAATTTAAAGAACAGTTTCATTCAACAATACGAAGTGCTGCAATTATATAATTATTTATTTGTTGTTTATCTCCTCCACTGAAAAATAAGTTTCATTCACTGAAATATTCCCAGTGCCTAGAATGATGCTGTCACATGGTGGGCACTTAGTAAGTGTTGATTGTGTGAAATTGTTGAATGATAAGAATGTGATGGACAGTTGGGCAGAGGGCACAGTAAGTCAGTGGTTGCAGGGGAGGACGAGGTCCCATCAAGCTGAGTCTTCTGCAGAGATTTCCTGGACAAGGCAGGGTCTTGAGTGAGTTTGAAGGGTGCAGTTTAGGATAGTCAGAAGGTGGGATGGCATTTTGGATAGGTGGGTTGTCATCAACAAATGTAGAACAATGGAGACAAGTAAGGTGTATCATGAGAAGTTTAGCTGAGTCTAGAAGGTGATTTGCAGAGGAATAGGGACAATTAAGTCCAAAACTCTCAGGGTGCACAGGAGGCCTAGAGACTTGCACATTTGGGGTTTATCCCGTGGAGGAGGAGAAGGTTTTGAGCTGAGGAGCTGCCCGTGAAAGGCAGGGCTTTAGAAGAACTGTCTTGTAGCACAGGAGGAAGAGCCTGGGTACTGTGAGAATTTGGGGCGAGTATGAGGAACATGAACTGGGGTAATGAACAAAACAGAAGGAGGGAGATTTAGGAGATGTTTCAAAGGAAGAATCAACAAGGCTTTTTTCTGCATATTGTGGAAAAGAGAAAAGACTGGGCTGGCTGAAAGTAGTCAAGCGTAAGTAACTGGGGGGAAAGGTAATATAATTTAGAAAAGGCAGCAAGACAGTATCAATGTGTGATCCATTTTAGGTCATTTTATATTCACATCTTCCCAGTGGGCCTCCTGTTGTCGTTTCTAAGGTGAGAAGGAAAGAGTGCAGATTCGGATGTTCCAGGCTTATCGTTTCCCTGTGAAGTGAGGGCAGGAGGTGTGTAAATGGTAGAAAAGAAAAGCTATATACGGCATAGAGCAGTCTGCTAAACTGGGTTGCCTTTGAGCTCAGATTCAGAAGTGGAATCCAGACGTACTCTTTGTTTCATTCAGTGGTATTTTTTAGTACCTTACAATGGGCCATGCACTTGGCCAGGAATTAAGTGTAATGACAGGCAGAAAAGACAGGGTCTCTACCCTAGGGGCGCTTACAGCCTCTTGGGGGAGACAGACTTCAGTCAAATCACTGTACAGGTTAGTGAAAAATTGTACCTGTAAGTGCTACTGGAGCAAAAAATCTGGGGCTGGAGAACACATAATAGGGTTTTGACCTGGTTGGGTTGTCAGAGAGGCTTTTATCAGAAGTGCTGCTGTGTAGAGAGTTGAAAAAGGAATTCCTGCTGCCACAGAAGTGCCCACCTCTTGCCTTTTTCCAGCTGAAGGAACCACGTGAAACACTTGCTTCTTTCTGACTACAGGCGTTTTTCACCGCCCACCTCCCTCCCCCCACCTAAAGCACACAGAAGTCATAATCATGTCTTTTCCCTAAAGGGTCCTTTATTGGGTTTGGTTTGGTTTTATTTTTGCATCACCATATCAAAATCTAGTAGTCTTCAAATATTAAATAATTTTTACAGTGGATTTTACTTACATCGGTTCACATATTTGCTCCTCATCAGTGGTTACCAGGAGATAGCCCACATGACTCTGGGGGGAAGAAGGAGGGATCAGAGGGGATTTGGTGGCAAAAATCAGTTGAAAAATATTGCCTGAAAGGAGTTTCTAGCACTTTCTAATAACATGACTCACTTAGAAACTGGATTGCAGTTAGTTTGCTTTCCTTTTCGATGTTCTCATTTCCTTTTCTGCTGCACCACAGGGATGAACTCTTCCGTCAGAGCCTGGCAAAACTGCGCGAGCAGCTAGTTAAAGCCAATACCTTGGTGAGGGAGGCAAACTTCTTAGCTGAGGAAATGAGCAAGCTCACTGACTACCAGGTGACTCTGCAGATCCCTGCTGCGAACCTCAGCGCTAATAGAAAGGTGAGAATGAGGGCCAGGTGCATTCGTGACTACTGTGAGACGGCTGTAAGCCTGACATCCGAGAAAACATCCCGGGGGGGTCCCGAAGTGAGCCAGGGCATTCGTTCTTCTCAAAAGTTCCAAAGTTCCTCTGTAGCCCGGCTGGTGTAGCTCAGTGGATTGAGCGCGGGCTGGGAACCAGAGGGTCCCAGTTCGATTCCCAGTCAGGGCACATGCCTGGGTTGCGGGCCAGGTCCCCAGTGAGGGCCACGTGAGAGGCAACCATACATTGCTCTGTAGACCTTCTTGTGTGTATAGGCCCTTAGATATGTTATGATCAGAATATGAGAATTCAAGTGGCTTAAAGCATTGAAAAATTTTCTTTAAATCTAGACATATATGTAAGTAATCCCACCTGCTTTTCTCTTTCATGTAAATGCCCCCTTCTGAAATGGGGGATAGGTGTATTGTTGTAGTATCATCTCGAGAGTGAATTCTAGAAGAAAGAAAGACAGGAAGCCTGGCAGGAGAACCGCCTTTACGTACACAGAAGAACATTCTGCAACCATTTGGGTGTTTCCCATCATTTTGTCTTGAAGGATGTTTTCTTTAAGGAGAAACTTTACAGAACAATAGTTTTTCCTCCGTTTATTTTTTCCTCCCAAGATTTGTGAGGGACTATCTCAGTCAGTCTTGTTGGGTTTTAGTCATTTGACCTTGGAGAAATGTATTCTAAGTCCATAGTCACAGAAGTGAACTTAAAGTTTTATGTGCTTTTTGTATAAGGATGCTTTTCAGTTTCCTTTATAAAACTTGAAAAATTTTGAAATAAAAACATGATATTGAACAGTAGAATTATTAGTTAAATGAATAGTCCATCCATATAAGGATTGCTGCATTACCTATAAAAATCATGTTTATGAGGAACATTGAACAAGAAGATGATCATAATATAAAAACCGTAGAGAGAGAATTGGGATAGGAAATTTATGTTTTTGTTTAGTTCTACTTATGATAAGAATTAAGTGTGCCTGAATATACATAAAAGGTGGAAAATAAACCAAAATATTCTGTAGGTGGTAGTTTTCATTTTCTTTTGTATATATTGTTGTTATAACTTCCTTTATAATAATATGTATTGCTTTAACAATCCAAAAAATTATAACAAGGTTTGTTTCATTTTTGTTTTTGTTTTTCTTTGTTCTGTAGAGAGGAGCAATAGTGAGTGAGCCGGCTATTCAAGTGAAGAGGAAAGGAAAGGGCACCCAAGTTTGGACCATCGAGAAGCTGGAGAATAAATTAATTGATATGAGAGACCTTTACCAAGAATGGAAGGAAAAAGTCCCAGAGGTAAAAGAGATCAAATGTAAAGGAGATTTGGTCATTTTAAAAGCAGAGAGTATACATGATTTAATCGTCTGAACACATGCATACCAGTGAATATTTGTGGTGGTGCTTGGACATTTACATTAAAAAAGTAAAGCAAAAGTGATTTTGAAAGGAGTGTAAGTTATATCAATAAAATAACATGTGATCTCTACCCAGATAGGAACTGAATGAGGTAACACAGTGTATTCGTGTTTGGCCACATTTTGACTGCCCTTCAAGTGAAGCGAAGTGAAGTCAAATGAAATCTGTGCGGTTGTGTCAGTGCTGTGAGAAGTTGGCTGGATGGAGTCAGCGTGGGTTTTATATTCATTAGCATGTGCTCCTTCCTGGCTGGATTACTATGAATAATTTTAGAGAGCATACTTCATTTTTTAGACATTAGAAGATTCAGTGAAGGAAATGAGGCCACGCACAGGGAATAAAATGAAATAGGCTGCAGGTGGGGTGTGATGGGAAGACAAGACAGTAACTAAAGAAGGGTCCTCTACACAGACTCGGTCTCCAACGAACAAGCCCCTCTCATGTGCTACTTTTATCCTATGTGATTCTAAGTTTACTTTTTTAATTTGTTTGAATAAATGCCTTTTAAAAATTGTTAGCACTAGTTTTAAATCATATTGTTTCAATCAATGTTTTATTTCCTCCTGTCCTATCCACTGACACGTCCTACCACTCAGGCAAAGAGGCTCTATGGGAAACGAGGTGACCCTTTCTACGAAGCCCAAGAGAATCACAACCTCATCGGTGTGGCTAATGTGTTCTTGGAGTGTCTCTTCTGTGATGTGAAACTTCAGTATGCAGTCCCTATCATCAGCCAGCAGGGGGAGGTAAGGACATGCCAACCTCAGAGAAAATGATGATGGTTCAAGTTTTGGGGATTATTTTCAATTTAAGTTCCTGAGGTTGATTGAGAAAAACTAGGCAGAGGAATCACAATCCTCGTTCTTTTTTCTCTACTGATTATCAATAGAAACTATCAAACTTAAGTATGGTTTTAAAAGATTATTATAACATATTTTATATTTGTGGCTCACAAGTTTTTTCTTTGTTTTAATCAAATTAGAAATCTTTGGAAACCAGATGCAGCTCCAGGCCCCATATTAATTTCTGTTTATCTCTTACCTTCATATACACTCTAGTTCCCTCCTGGCCTCTCAGTGGTCTTTACAAGATACAACTTGAGAGGATTATTTTAAAACCCACAGTATTCAAAGAAAAAAGCTTTATTACCCTATTGTTACCGCCTTTTTAAAAAAATTCTCACATTTCAGTTATTTAGATATACTGACCTTGTATAAGCCTAAGACATTTCAGAAAGTCTTCAAGTTCAAACTTTTTTATTTTATCCAATTCATCAACTGATGTTTTAATTTAAATTTAATAACACTTTTATTTCGTAGTTTGTCCTTCAGTAACATGCAAGGTTATTTTTGTGATTTTTAGGGCAGGCTTAGAATAGGATGTCATTCTGCCCAAAGCAAACTCTAGATTCCCAGTTGTGGGGTGTAAGTACGCAGCCTGCTGCACGTGTCGCAACCCCCTCCCCCTGCAGCCCCGTGAACACCCTGCTCTAGAAGACCATTGGGCTAGAGTTGTTTTTTCCCATGTTAAAAATGGGCACAACTCCTGGGGCAAAGGGTTCCAGTGGCTGAGTCAGGGTTCTTAAGCTAGGGTCCATGGAGGGCTTTAGAGTTCCGTGAATCCCCCTGAAATGATATTAAAAATGTATTAGAGTCTCAAAAAGCATTGAAAAAAGCTTAAGTACCACTATCTTCTATGTTGTGATTTCTCTTATTCCCTTCCCTACCCTCCACCTTACCACTTCCTCGTATTTGTCTACCTTGTCAAATGCCCTCGACCAGGATCTCTCAGGTCCTTGGCACCACTGCAGATGGCTGTGTGGGAGCTGGGTCTGAGCTGCCCTTGAAAACAAGTTCACTATTTAAGATGACAGTGGCACTGCCAGAATGAATGCATGTCATATGCACAACCGCAGTTATTACAACCTTAACCTGCTTTATGAAAGATCACTTGGCCAGTTACAACACTCTGGGAATGCATATTTCAGCAGTTCTCCTTTGATTCTTTGCAACAACGTTAAGAGAGATACTGCTAAACTAGCACCTATTCTGAGAACACGAGGAGAGTGGGGAAATTTTAAGCTCTTTTTTTGGCTAAACAATTGTAAAGGAACTGTTTCCTTATAACTTCCTGGCTCTGTATATGCTGTTTCTCCTGGAGTAGGTCAGGGAGCTCTTCTTCACCTGCCCCCAGCCCCAGTGTGATGGCATGCCCATTCTCTGTTCCCAAGAGAGTAGAAGCTCCGTGAGCCCAGTGACCACGTCTATTTGGCTTACTGTTTTCGGTGCAGCACTCAACACAGGTCCTGGTACAGTGTTACTTCTTGGCAAATATTTGTTGAGTGGATACATTTATTCCATAACAACGGGGACATGGTCTCCGTCATAGCAGCCAACCTACACTGTTGTGACTGGGTGTTACCTCTCTGCCTTTCCCCACTGGGCTGCGAGTGCCCTGACAGCGGAGCCCACGTCTTTGTCCTGGTATTCCTGTGAGGCCAGGTGTTTGTTTGGTCAAAGGAGTGAGTGAATATATACATACATGGGAAATAGGTGATTCCAGGTAGAATATGATATTAGTCCTAAGCTATTCATGGGCCACCCTGTAAAAGAAGGATAAGAACGAAGATGACTCCAGAAGGTAAGTAACTGGGAGGTGAATTTGGGTCAAAGTCAGGCAGGATGATTGGAGAGGACCGGCTCTGGGAGCATCAGGTTTCTCCTGGATGGAGAGGGCCCAGCAGCCACCGTGGACTGCCCCCCCAGGATGTTGTAGAGCGCTTCCTGCCTCAGGCCTGTGTTGTCTGCAGGGGGCCCTTTAACCCCTGCGCCCTCTGGCTCCTTGTCCCAGGTTGCAGGGCGTCTGCACGTGGAGGTGATGCGGGTTACAGGCGCTGTCCCCGAGCGCGTCGTGGAGGACGACTCCTCGGAGAACTCCAGTGAAAGCGGCAGTCTTGAAGTTGTGGACAGCAGCGGGGAAATCATTCACCGAGTCAAAAAGCTGACCTGCAGGGTGAGAGGACAGGCATGGGGAGGCTCAGATAAATGGCTTTTTAATTCAAAACAATTTTATAGAAAAATATTACAAGTTTTCTGTAGAGCATTAAAAAAAGTTAAACTTTCTGGCAATAAATACAATGGTGAACAGTAATTTTCCCAGAAGTATAGCACACTTTTTGGTGACAGGTGTGTGATATTTCAGAAGCCTGTGTGTTCGGCAGGCAAGGAGTGTACATTGCTTGGTGAATCATATTTTCCTAGTAAAGGCTTCATCTATATCAGAAACTCAGTAGGAAGATCTTGGAGGGATGTGCGTTTTTGTTGCCAAGTTTATACGCTGTAGTTGTAGAACTGTGGTACAGATTTCATTACAGATAGAACCCCTAATGAAATGGTGCCAAATATTTTCATATGTCAGACGGATGACTGATTCGTTTATTTCATTGCTTAGCCTCACATTTGGAGCAGTTAAGAATGCATAATGTAATGTTTTCTTTATGGAAGTTATAGTTGCATTTTAAAAATCTGCCTCTTCAGGTGAAAATTAAAGAGGCGACTGGACTGCCCTTAAACCTCTCGAACTTCGTCTTCTGCCAGTACACATTCTGGGACCAGTGCGAGCCTGCAGTGGCTGCCCCCGTGGTGGACCCAGAGGTGCCTTCCCCACAGTCCAAGGATGCCCAGTACAGCGTGACCTTCTCGCATTGTAAGGTACAGGCGCCACTAGGAAGCGAAATCGCGTGGGAGGCGACAGACCCGGGTGTCGTTCAAAAGTGTACTTGTGCTTTAGCAGTTTTCCCCGTAAGAATGTTTTATAAAGGTAGTATGTTTATTGGGATTTTTAACCTCAAAATGTGCTTCAATATAATTTCAAAAAAAATTAAAAGTGTTTCAAATAGAATTGGAAAAACCTATACTCAAAATCGTATTCCCCAGAGGTGTGATGACCAATGACAGTTTGCTACATATTTTGATAAACTATTTTCTGTGTTCCACAATTTTTATGTGTGTGTGGTAAACACATGTTCATACATATAAATGGGCATAAATACACACTCTTAATATCATGCATACATAACTTCTAATACTTTTTTCAAAAACATGATTACATTATACATATTGCAGAATTGCATCTTGTTATTTTAATATATGTGGACATCTTAACATGTAATTTGCTATAGACATCTTCATTCTTTTGAGTATAGTATAGCATTATAAGCATAGCATTCTCATGTACCGTATGAGGTTTGAAAGAAAATATAAAATGGGAAGAGTGAATTTTTGGTGAATATTGTATGGACCTACTTTGGAGCACTAGCTACCGTTCCTGGCTTTCACATTGAACTGCCAATGTGTCTTGTCTGACAGACAGGCTCTATCTTCTGTGCAGTTTTTTTTTTTGCAAACCATGCATATTCCTTCTACTTCTACATTTTAAAAACAAATCCATATCACCACCTATAAAATTTCAAAAATGTAAAGACTATCAAGGTTTTTTTCTGAAAATAAATGGCCCATATTTTTTGCCTGTACTCAGCAATCTGTTTCTCACAATTTTTATTAATCATGCTTTGTTTTTGTAGTCCCCATGTTTCTTTGGATCTGCAAAATTGTTTATTTAGCAGGATGGAATCTGAATTTTAAAAAAATTCTAGTTAACAACTGGTTTAATAAATATTGGTCTCAGAGCCCCCAGATTCATTATGTGACCTTGAGGTTTATTTCATGTTAAAAATATGTAGATTGTACTAATTGGTTATTAATTTTATTTTCCTTCTAAAATTCTTACTCTATCTCCAGGTGAAATGAATAAGTTAAATAATACAAGGTTAAGTCAGTATAACACAGCTCTTGCCAAAAATGAGTCAGAGCTGTCTTCATCTGAGACTCCACGGAGATGCTAATGGAAAGAAAATGGGCTTTGTTCCTTGCCTGCTGCTTGGTTGTGGGTGATTTGCCATGCTACCCAGTCAGTTCAGCATTCATTTCCTCACACTCATCTGTTTGCATTTTAGACTGAGAAATCGGGTGGGAGAGCCTAAGAGCAAGAGATCAGAATCACGACCACAATCATATACACTTTAATCCTGTTACTAGTCTTCTAAGCCAGGGGTCCCCAAGTCCCAGCCACAGACCAGTAAGGGAACTCCGCTAAGCTCTGCCTCCTTTGTACCCTCTTCCCCGCCCCGTCTTGCACAAAACAGGTCCCTAGTGCCAAAAAGGTTGGGGACTGCTGTTCTCAGCCATAGCAAGGTACAATCAAAAGTTCATTTTTCTCCCTGACCAGGGCGGCCCAGTGGGTTGGGCGTCATCCCACAAAGCAAAAGGTCACTGGTTTGATTCTCTGTCAGGGCCCATGCCTTTGTTGCGGGTTCAGTCGCCCATTGGGCAACCAATCAATGTTTCTCCCTCTTTCTTTCTTCCTCCCTTCCCCTCTCTCTAAAAATAAATAGTGACTCTTCATACAGTTAAAATGTAAAAAGGAAAATTTCACAGATATCTTTATGCATAATTCTTGTCACTCTTTCTTTCAACCCACTTATCCCAGGACTTTGTGGTGAACGTAACAGAAGAATTCCTGGAGTTCATTTCTGATGGAGCGCTCGCAATTGAAGTGTGGGGCCACCGGTGTGCTGGGAATGGCAGCTCCATCTGGGAAGTTGATTCTCTTCATGCTAAGACAAGAACGCTGCATGACAGGTTCGTACTTTTCTGTGACCTTTAGACACAGGGCCGAGACTAGCACTCAGGCAGTAGTTAAGAAAACGGATTCTCTGAGCCTGTTTGCACATATGTGAAATGAGAATGATAAAAGGAGCTACTTGGCATCAAAGAAATGTAGTGGGGAAAGGAAAGTCTTTTTAACAAACAAGACTGAGAAATTGCATATCAATATGGAAAGAAACAACTTTGATCTTTATTTCACACGATGCATAAAACTACATCACCTTAAATGTAAAAGATAAAACTATGAAGCTTATAGAAGAAAACAGGATAATATCTTCTTTTAAGTTGATCCTTTGCCTCTTCTGTGACCCAGCAATTCCACTTTTAGATATTTATCCAAAAAAATGAAAACATAAGTTTATAAGCAGACTTGTACACAAATGTTTATTGCAACTCTGTAATACCCTAAAACTGCAAACAATCCAGATATCCTTCAATGTGAGGCTGGATAAATTACAGTATTATCCGTATAATAGAATATTACTCAGAAATACAGATAAAAAAGAGAAAAGATAATTGATATCCATTTGGATGAATCTCAAAAACACGCAGAATCAAATAAGCCAGTCTTAAAGAGTGTGTGCTACTACATGGTTCTGTTTATATGAACGGGCACAAGCTACCTTTCTGAAGTTACAGTAGGGTGAGTTACAGGTGTATGCATTTGTCAAAAGTTGTCATACTCTGTGCTTGAGATCTGGACATTTCACTGAATGTAAGTTATACCTCAATAAAATAAGTAAAAAGAACTATACCAAAAGGTTGTTTTCAGAGTGAAATAGACAATAATCTATGCAACATCCATAGCACAGTGCCTAGCACATAGTAAGTGCTCAGTGAACGGTGGCTGATTCCTAACACAGTCCCTGGGCAGTGGCGTTGTTGTGCAATTCACTGTGTTTCACAGGTGGAACGAAGTAACTCGCAGAATAGAAATGTGGATCTCCATATTAGAACTGAACGAGTTAGGGGAGTACGCCGCAGTGGAGCTTCATCAGGCGAAAGATGTCAACACAGGAGGCATCTTCCAACTCAGACAGGTACGAAGTCTGTTTTTGTTTATTCCATGATTTCGCTCTATCCCACTCTTACACACAGTTTGTGCAGTTTTCTCATTATTTGCTTCTTTGTTTCCTAATTTGTTTCCCTTCCTTTATCCTTTCCCCCCTCCTCTCCCCATCCCCGTTCCTGGCACCCATCTCCACGTGCTCCCTCATCACACCCTCACCTCTACAGGGTCATTCCCGGAGAGTGCAGGTCACAGTAAAACCTGTACAGCATTCGGGGACGCTGCCGCTTATGGTCGAAGCCATCTTGTCCGTGTCCATTGGCTGTGTGACTGCCCGGTGCACCAAGCTCCAGAGAGGGCTGGACAGTTACCAGGTAAGACAAACAGGTTTGAAATAGTACTTAACGAAGACTGGTTAATGCAGAATTAAGGAAGTCAGTGATCTGTGATGGAGACCTGTTTAAGAATATAAGAGAATTCCTTACCTTAACCATCTATTTGTCTACCCATTCATATTTCCATCCATTGCCCTTTTTCTAGATTTAAAATACTATATTGGCTTAGTGTTGATTAATAATAATTTTATTTATAAATACACATTTTAATGCTATAGTACTCATTCACTTTAGGCAGATTTTATTTTATATCTGGGCCAAATTATGTTGGAAATCTTGGCCCTGCTGCCCGATTCACTTTTATTAATATAAAATTGCCCCCATACAGTGTCATAAGTAATCAGCTCTTTGAAAGCTTTACTTTTTTTAAATTAAAAGTTGTCCTCCTGATCATTTTTGTCCATTGGTTCTCCATTTACTAAATCTTCTGTTCTCATTTTTAAAAATAAAAAGATGAAAATTTCTAGGAATTGACCTTTATATTACTCAGAGTACTCTAAAAATAAACTTTAAGACGAGGGGAAATCTTAATTCCACCAGCGGCCTGAAGGAATGCATGTGCTTCCCCAAGTCCCCAGTTTCCTCTTAAACATGGACTAGGGACTGGGAGAAATCAGACCATGAAATCAGGGCCCCCCCACTGTCACAGGCGAGAGGGAGCCCTCTCCCTGTCTCGACAGGGAGAAAACGTTTCTCTGTGGATTCCAGGCTTAAGCCCCAGTCCATCTAGAGAATGATTCGCCTTCTGTCTCTGTGTTTTGTTTGTGTGTGTGTATGTGTGTTTGTTTGTTTGTTTTTTGCGGGGGAACTTCATGGCATTCAGTCAGACTTTTCTGAAAGCTAGAAAGAACTTTGGCTTGGACTCTTGGGCCTTAGGGATGGAATAGCTTTGTCAGACACTGCCTTCCCTGTTCAAGCCAAAGCTCCCAAGGCCTGGGGGAGAGTGTGAGTGAAAATGTGGAGACAGAGCCTGCTGTTTTGGGGGAGCCTTGACCTTGAGCCTTTTCCTTGTGTGTGGAGTACGAAATTGGCTTGCCTGTATTCTCATCACAGTTCAGTCTTTCACTTGGCTGTCAGTGTTGGGGTGACCTTGGGGCCTGGTAGAACCCCTTAGACTTGGAGTGGGGAGACCCGGGTTCTTAAGGTTAGTTTGAACTCCCTGCATGGTTACATTGACTGGGTAATTTAAACGTCACGCTCCCTTTTTCTCTTCTCTAAAATGATGATGTAGACTTAATAATTCTCCGAGGTCCCTTTCTGCAGTAAAATTTTGTGGCTTAATAAGTCTCTGATCTTAGATAAAACTTTGTGTGTCCTATACTGTGACCTACAGAATATACAACATCAACTGACTAAATGTTCGCATTTGAAGAACATCACAGGGCTTGCTTATTTGCACTTGTCAAAACAATATACCTCTTAAGTTAAAACTGAGTTTTGTCAAAATTTGAGCTCTCAAATAGCCTTTCCCCTGGGCTAAATGTTCTTCAAAGAGCATAGTGTCAGTCATGCAAATTTAAACTGACTCTTTTAAAGCTGTTACTTATAGCCCTGGCTGGTGTGGCTCTGTGGATTGAACACTGGCCTGCTAACCAGAATGTCGCCAGTTCAGTTCCCAGTCAGGGCGCATGCCTGGGTTGCAGACCAGGTCCCCAGTTGGGGGCACCCAAGAGGCAACCACACGTTGATGTATCTTTCCTTCTCTGTCTCCTTTTCTCCTATCTAAAAATAAATAAATAAAATCTTAAGAAAATAAAGCTGTTATTTATATATGTATGTATTTATTATTCATCCACTTATTTGTTTTTGCTTCCATGTTCAAGGTCATGTTCAGAAACTTTTTTCGTTGTTATTGACATCGTATGTTAGAATTATTCTGACTCAGTAGCTCAGGCCAATCCAGAATATGCTGATGTCACAACAGTTACCCATCATAAAAGCTCAGGCTAGTTTTCAGTCAATAAAAGTATCTCCTTTGTCTAAAAAATAATGACAAATTACTTATTAATATGGGGAATTAATTCAAGAAAATGTATTTCAGTGCTAGGCTTGCATTTCATGAATTATTTATACAAACAATAATTGTGGTTACCAAACTAAAACAAAGTGTATTTTTAAGCCTAAACACAGAATAATTTTAACTGTATTTTTAAAGCACTTTTAAATAACAGTATATTTTGAGATATACTTAGATATGAGAATAATGTAATTATATTTTTAAATCACTTTTTAAAAATCCACTTTGTGTCTTCTATCACTTGACCACTTTATTTCCTGTTTGACTGTTAACCTTCCAATAACCATAGAGAAATGCAAGAAGGTTGTTACATGGCCTGGCATTTGTTTGAGGAGGACCTGCCTCCAAATGGATGAATATTCTCTACAAACGGGAATTTCTTTATTCTCATACTTAAATAAAATTGTCTCAACTAAAACCCTTTGATTTTGTTTTGTCAAGTGTTTTTGCCAAGATGTCATTTTATATTATTATTGTAAAATGTTGCTGTGGGTTTAACACGGTTTTGATTTTTCTCAACTGACTAGCATGGATGCTGATAGATACAATAGTGGATAAAGCTGCCGTCGTCTGTCCAGTGCAGAAATGTGTGTGTAGGTGGCCTCAGGTTCCCTGGTGACTCTCACTGCGATGACTTCATCAGTGAGAGTGGGGTGTTGAGGTGGGGACACAGGAGGCCTGTCGCTGCCATTACGTGTGTGATCCTCGGATTAAATTATTTCATCCTTTATGGCCTTAGTTGCCTCATGGCTAAAATTCCCAGGGTCAAGCAGTGGGGTCTCTAAAGTCCTTTCTCTGACATTCTGTCTTTCTAAACCCATTCTAAATCTCAGCTCACAAATATATAGCAACCGTTTGGATCACAGTGCAATGAGGCCTGCAGTCCCATCTAAGAGAGTTCTCGTTTTTAAATGACTCCTTTCTTTATTGTTTAAACTTAAATTCCTTAAGTAATTATAGACAAGTGAATGAAATCCACTAAACCTTTTTGAGATTCAATTAAACGTTTTATTATGCTGATGTTGTGTGTGCTGTCTGTTGTGATGTGTGTGTTAGTTAAGCTTAAAGAATTATGTTCCTTGTGTGCTGTTTGAGAAACAAAATGCATGTTTTTTGTGTTTATTTTTTCCTACCAGAGAGATGATGAGGATGGTGATGATATGGATAGTTATCAGGTATCGCTGCTGTCAATCTTGTGGCATGGGGCACAGCTGCTGCTAACTGCCAGCCTCCGCAAGCAGAGGGCAGGGAGGAGGAAGGAGGAGCAGAGAGCAAGGATACACACCTTTTCACTTGTTTATTTGCTTCAAGTATAATCAGGGATACAATACTGTCTCTATAGATTTCTCTGTCACTTGAAAATTTACAGCTAAATACTGTCATTTTGCTACGCCCTCTCAAATTACTAGCTTATGAAGCCTTTCTAAGCAAGAGCATTATCACTGCGTTAAATCGGTGATCTTAACATCTGTGCATATTCTCTAAGTAATTCTTGTCTTTCCTATGAGGAACTGCACTTAGCTCCATACATCCAAGAAAGTAGTATTGTTCCAAAATGCCATTTCGCTTTAAGAGACTTGTGTTGGGTAAGAAAATTGAAGACATTTTATGTACAGTTTTGTGTTGTTTAGCCAGTTTTCTTCTTTTATTAGGGCCAAGCTGATAGAAACTGGAGAATTTAAATCTCGCTTTTTATTTATTTATTTTTTATAATCTTTATTTACATTTACATATTCTCTCACAGTGAGTCTATTTCCTTCTTTATTTATTTCTTACCCGAAGACATTTTTTTTTTCATTGCTTTAGAGAGAGAGGAAGGGACGATGCTCCAACCAACTGAGCCACACCAACCAGGGCAAATCTCAACTTTCCAATGTGTGCAAATGCGAACTTTTACCTGGTCATCACTGACTGGCCTGCTCTCATGGAATGTGCAGGAATAGTAATGGTCAAGGCAGCAGACCAAGGTGGACAGTTTGGGGTTTGGTTCCCAGTCTATATATGTTCTCCACATAAACTTGAAAAGCATGTTTTCCTCGTGTGCCTTCCTGTACTTAAAATGTGGATGCATCCTAGGTAGGGCCTCAGAAGTCCACAGGTGTCTGCTGGGAATGTAATGTTTTAAGGGTTACCCTAAAATTAAGCACGTCAGGGCATTTTGAATAGAATTGTGGATTTCTTTCCCTTCTCGTAACTTTACTATGAAAGAAAACAAGCAAGCAAAAACAGACTGTAGGAGGAGGATCCCCTTGGACCTCAGAAACGCCATTCACTAACTCCTGCGGTGCCTGTGCGCTTCCTGCCGCGTGCCCACGCGACATCCGGCGGCTGCTGCTGGGAGTTCTGGAAAGCATGGCTGGCTGCATGTTGGGTTTTTGCATGGGAGATTTTTGGTTAGCCTCATGGTAGGGGTTGGAAGTACAGATGTTGCGGCAACTTCGAAAGGTTCTCTGCTGATCTATTCTTTGCGTTTCAGAAAATGCCTGTCGTTTTCCATTCCATTTGCTGTTACATGGTTTGGGCTCTGTTCATGGTGTCCTTCAGCTTGGAATTGCAAATCCTCCAGATGAATAGCTACAATTTAAATACATACATGCACATACACACCGTGTAGGAATCATCCAACAGCTGGTGTGATTTGAGGCTCTCTTGCTTTTAGGTATAATTATCCTTTGGGAAATAGAGGGGCTCTGATTTCTGAGTGCTGGGATTCTCGATCAGCATGCAGTTTTTCTGAGGCCTCTTTGCTTTCTTGCATATTAATCACACAACAATGTTCAACGGCCTTTCCTGATGAAAATTTTTCTAGTCAATGAGACATCTTTTTTTAAAAAAAGTAGTCGTCTGTGGACTCTGCAGAGAAATACTTTCCTTCTCTCACATCAGGAAGAAGACTTGAACTGTGTGAGAGAGAGGTGGTCTGATGCACTCATTAAACGGCGAGAATACTTAGATGAACAGATTAAAAAAATCAGCAATAAAAAAGGTATGTGAGACTGAACTCTTCCTTGAGAGTAGCTTTTTCACTTCTAGGCCATGATGGTGGGTTATCTCCTTCCCTTCACTGGGTAGTCGTATCTTAGTTTTAGCCTTATAACGTTATGCATATTTGTGTGGCGTATTGTACAGTGTTAGCTTAAGAAGGCTCTGCGTTGGATGTCAGTATGTCCAAAAAACTCTGAGTTGTGTGTTTTATTTTACTGTGGTTCAAGTACAGGTGTCTGCATTTACCCCTCACCGCTCCCCCACAAAAAACTGAGTTAACTGTCTTATTAAACGTGGAACTAAAATTTTGTTTTGATGAATACAAATATGATCGATACCTTATCTCAATAATGAGGTTATTTCTGGCTCAGAACAGTGGACCCGACAGCAGCTAAAGGGTCGGTCCCGAAAGCATAGCATTGGGCAGGTCAGCCCTGCTCCTGTTGGGCGGTGGCCATGCGCTCAGCTCAGGCAGGCCTGCAGCTCCATTCGCTGCGACCGAGCTCCGAGGGTGCCGTTTGCTCATGCTGGCAACTGCCTCTTGGGTTTTTACTCTTGAGAGTAAAAATATGCTCTTAGAACCCTTAGTCTCTCATCTTCACTTTATGATCCACTCATTTTGTTTGATTCTGCACCAAAGGACACATCACAGATATTAACCCAGTTCATGAAGAAATTAGCAAAAATTCTCCCTCAAAAAAAAATCTCCATGTCCTTGGTGTCAGTTTGTGTAGGTGCTCAACCTACTAGCGAAAACTCACTTTCTGCCCAGGTAGCTCCAGAGTTGGATTATAGGTAAGAGGATTTCAAAATATATCAAATCCAATCTCTTCATAACGAGCACGAAGGAAAATAATGTTAGGTTTTCAGAGTACGTGATGTGGTATCCTTTAATCCTCTGTCTTTATAAAATGGTGTGTCATTTTTATAAAGCCGGGTCCCATCTATCACTTCATTCGATTGTTCCAACAAGTGCACGAAGTACAATAGATACAACAGGAAACCACTCATCTGTTGAATAACTTCCCAAATTACAGAACCAATAAGATAGCCCAAGTCGTCTAATCCTTGTTTCAGTGCTTTTTCTACTCTTCTGGTTTATGGTTCATTGGGCTGGTGTCAGAGCCTCTCCCAGCCCATCTGGGTGCTCAGGCTTGAGCTTCAAAGGCTCAGATCCTATGTCACGTAGCAAATGTTTAAGCCATGTGTGGATATCACCAAGTAATAATCTATCTGAAATGCAGAAACTGTACTTCCTCCCTTCTTGGTACTCTTCCGCTCATCTTGTCTCACAGAGAGAACTGAGGACGATGTGGAACGGGAAGCCCGGCTTGTGGAGCAGTGGGTGGGGCTGACTGAGGAAAGGAACGCCGTGCTGGTGCCAGCTCCTGGCAGTGGGATCCCCGGGGCGCCTGCTGACTGGTACGTCCTCCCTCCTTCTGTGCAGGCCTGATGGGGTGGCTCCGATGGCCTGTGGCAAGAGTCATGCAGGTGACTTCCCAGGATTATCATAGGAAATGCTAAGTAACGTGAGCTGCCCAGGAAAGGGGCACCCGTCTCTAGTGCCGCCTTCCCATTTTTCCTCCCCACCGCAGCTGGCTTCGTCTCACGGGCAGCTGGAGAGCTTTCGTGCCTGGCCCGGAATCAGATACCACATTCCTCAGTTCCTCTGTGTGAGCAGCTCAATGTGCTTTCCTGATCACCAGAAATTCTCTCTTTTTTTGGCTCAGATGAAGGGTATATCCAGAGTGTAGTTGAAGAGGGCAGAAAATACAGGGTAGGGCAAGAGTAGGTTTACAGTTGTGAGTACACGCTAGTTTATTCTTGTAGTATCATTTATGAATTATTGTATTGTTTCAGGTGTGTTACAGGCTTACTTTAAGCCATTTAACTTATGCTTCAAAGTAACTGTAATTTACTGTTGGTAGTATAGCAAATTATGAATACCTTTAATTGTGTGTTTAAAAGTCATGTTCACAAGCTTAAGTCTGGATATCAGAATTTAAGCAATTCTTGAAGTTATGAATGTCTCCTTAATATACTGATTACAAAGCAAAAAAAAAAAAAAAACAACAACTGTAAACCTACTTTTGCACAACCCTGTCTATCTAAGCTGTGATCAATCAGTTGCTATGTCAGTCCTGATGTTCATAAGAAACAGTGTGCTATGCTAGACTTGGGGTGAAATAGACCTGGATACAGTTTCCAGCTGTAGCTCTTAATGTTGTTTACTTAACTTCTCTGAGGCTTTATTCCTAATCGTTAATGGGACTACCTTCTTGGTACTCTTGTAAAGATTAGCGATAACATATTTAAAAAAAAATACCATGTTCATATTGCCCATTCATTAAATGGTAACCTCTACTGCTGTGTATTCTCATTCTTATTTTAAGAAAATGTTCTGGGCATTTAAGAGAAAGCAGATTTCATGCCCAGGTCATCTCTTTCGGATAGGCATAGAAACATTAGTGATGTTGCGTCTGAAATGATGAATGCAAGTGTAATTGATTCCATGGTATTATATGACTAGAAAATCTGAATTTGCAGGCACATCGTTTGTAACCTGATGTTTCTCCCTGCTGATTGTCCTCTTGTGCTGGAGTCCCATAGTCACAGGCAATGCATCGGCCAGCCACTCAGGAAGAGTAGTCAGCTCAGTCCCGGTTGTGTTCTTCCCTTTGAGGCCTCTTTACACTGTTTTACCCCAGTCACTTTCGTCTGAGGTATTCCCGAACTTCAGAGCATCTTGAGCATTTGTAAAATGTAGAGTCCTGGGTCCCCTTCCTAATTATTCTGATTTGGAAGAAAAAGGATGGTCCCAGGACTCTCAGTTTAAAAGGCCCCCAACCTGACTCCTATGCAGATGTGCAAGTTTTTGATAAACTCCTACTTTGGCCTTTCCAGTACACAACCCTGCCTCTTTTCATACATCTTTCCTTCTCTCTTTCTTTGAGCTTTTTCAAATACTTGTTTTTGTTTTGTTTGTTTCCTTCCCCTGGTTCTTGACCCTGTCCCCTGTTCCCACTCTAACATCATCCCCATCTCGTTTTTCCCATCACTAGAATTATTTTTAAAAATGCTTCAAATAATCTTTGTCTCAATTAATTACATGTTATTCATATAACTGGTAGTTCTTCATGTAAGTCACGGTTTGTGTTAGTAGGACCGTCAGTAAATGTGAACTTACTTCACTGATAGACCTGTATCTCCACAGTTGTTCTGTGTCTGTGCCCCTGCACTGCCTGATTATCTGCCAAGATGTAAACCACGCATTTGGTTATGATTAAATTTTGTTATTACATTTAGGATCCCGCCCCCTGGAATGGAAACCCACATACCAGTTCTCTTTCTTGATCTGAACGGTAAGTAGCCCTCTGACGTTCCAGGGGTTATCGCATTAAATTAAAGTCTGGAATCTGTTCAGACCCACGTGATGTTGATCCTTAAATCACTTCTCTAATCACTCATAGGCCATATCTAGGTGGCAGTTTTAGTCCAACCAAATATATATGGCCAGGACATGTACATCACTAGAAGAGAGATGTGGATATTTAATCTTAAAAAGAGAGCACTTGGAAGATTGAGAAATTTCTATAGAAACGTTAAAGCAGTTATTGCTTGGAAACATTGACAGACATAGAAATTACCCGAGAAAGTAATTACCCTCAGAGATTCTGAATCTTTAGGCGTTGCGAGGGCCCAGGCATCTGCATTTCTGACTCGTGTCCTTTGCTCTCCACCGCAAGAGAACTGATGTCAGAACATGATCACACACTCACCCTGCATTAAGCGTTGTGCTTTAGTACAGCAATATATCAGACCTGGGAGAACCTAGAACAATGGTTTTAATATGTTTTAGCCGTAAAATACATTTTCAAAATGCAGTCTTAAATGGAACTCCGTGTGTAGAATACAAAAAGTAGAGTTGCTGAGTTTGGGGATAGGCAGGCTCTGGGAGGCTCTTCTGCCAGGCCTTGCGATCCTCAGAACACAGCTGCAAAACCTCTCCTCTGAAGAGAAGACCAATAATGGATGGATGGAAAATATGGAGAGACTGTGTTTGCCTCTTCATATGAAGAATTTTTAAAAAACCTAGAAGTAGACTGTGTCTCCAGAAGTGGGGAGTTCCCCAAGATTGGAGGTGCACAAGCAAAAACTGGATGACCACTTACAGAGATTTGTGAAGGGTGAATCCTCCTTTCGGAATGGCAGTGGAAGAGGATGATCAGATTTCTCCCAAGTGCTCAGAACTTTGATTCTAAATTGATCATTGAACTTCTCAAATCTCTAATTTAACATAAGTTGTGTAAGTAGGACAACAAACCTAACACTAGATTACAGGAGGAAATGATATCAGAAAGCAACAAAATGCTGATCCTGGCCGGGTAGCTCAGTCAGTCAGAGCATCGTCCTGCTACGCCAGGATCGCTGTTTCAGTCTCTCGTCAGGGCACAGACTAGGACCAGCCAGTGAAGACATGGATGGGTGGAGCCGCAGATCAGTGTTTCTCCATGACTCTCCTCCTCCTCCCTCTCCCTCCTTCGTCTCTCTCTCTAAAATCCATAAATTTAAGAAAAAGAAGAGAGAAAAAAGCAAAATTTTATGTAACAAAAATATTTGCTCCCAGAACTACATACAGAATATATTCAGTCCATTTTGTAGGAGACTCACAAAGGTACCTTTTTGGCCCCATACTTGTTTCTATAAAGGATAGAAGCTATTGTGAGTGAGTATTGAAGTCTCTATATCAACTGCAGGAAAAGGAATGAAAGAAAAAAATTTAAATGTGTCACATGTAAATTTCATCTCTTTGGCCTTTAATTAAAAACTGACTTTTTTCCCCTCTTTTGTTTCTGTGCCCTGGACTTGGTTAGCGGATGACCTCAGTGCCAATGAACAGCTTGTGGGCCCACATGCGTCGGGCGTGAACTCCATCCTTCCCAAGGAGCATGGCAGCCAGTTCTTCTACCTGCCCATCATAAAGCACAGTGATGAGGAGGTAGTTGACCCCTAAACTTCTCTTTAAGGATTTGTGTTAGTGCATATGCTGGTGGGCCTGTCTTCCCATTAAATTACTATGGTCTGCTTTGGGGAAGAGGGCTGGGAACTTTAAAAAATAGAACTTGTGTGTTGTCATTCAAAAAAGTGAGGAAAAATATTACTCAGTTGAGTGGCATGTATTTTCTTTCTCTAGTGGGTGATGTAAAACTGCAGTACCCGACTTGCGTCTCGTTTCCTTCTCCCCATCCTTCTGCCATTTTTAGGTTTCAGCCATCGCCTCTTGGGACTCCTCGGTGCATGATTCCGTTCACTTGAACAGGGTCACTCCCCAGAATGAAAGGATTTACCTGATAGTGAAGACCACAGTCCAACTCAGCCACCCGGCTGCTATGGAGTTAGTGTTACGAAAACGGATTGCAGCCAATATTTACAACAAACAGGTAGTAGCAGGACCTGATTCTGCAGTTGCACACATAAGCTTGAAGTTTTTCTTCCATCACAAAGTGTAGTGTTTTGTGGTGTTAACACAGTGGATGTGCAGATTGTTACCATACTGGCCAAGTTATAGCCTGATTCTCATTTATCTAGAGCAGAGGGGTCTGAGGATAGCAGAGTTAATGTCATTTGCAAGGGCTTCTCCACCTTTACTGATTTGAGACCCATAATCCCAGGAGGCAGTGGGGCTATGAGATTTCACTGTTTCAAAAGGGTTAAGTGCCAGATTCCAGACGGTTAGGGACAAACCCAGGACAAAAGTGCAGGCTCCAATAAATCCCTGTCTGAATGTCCCCCCCAGACCTCATTTCAGAGGTACTGTCAGCAATACTGATCCTCTAGTGTTCTTCTGACTGCACAAGGACAGACTGATGCAACCCCAACATGGTCAAAAGAAAGGCAGCAAATGGGAGAGTGTGTGCGCGCACGCGCCACAGATTCTATTGTCTGTCCGAATAACAGCTGGACATCGTTGTCCCTCGGTGGTGGGCACGGGTTTTTTCTGTTCCATATTTTTTCTATTTTGAGTATTGTGTGTGTGTCAAAAACAGTGATTAATAATACTCTTACAATTTGTAAAATACTAAATAACTTATATTTTCACATTGCTTAATTCAGCTTTCTTTTTCTACCAGAGTTTCACCCAGAGTTTGAAGAGAAGAATGTCATTGAAAAATATATTTTATTCCTGCGGCGTAACCTATGAAATAGTATCCAATATACCAAAGGTAAAATATTTATTACTTTTTTAAAAGGTCACAGTATAAGTAATAGAGAATGTTAATTCTCAAAACTTTTAAATCATTTTCTCACCACAGTTTTGGTAAAAGATACTGTTCATATAAAAGTATAATTGTCTTCCTGTCACCTTAGGCAACAGAGGAGATTGAGGACCGGGAAACGCTGGCTCTCATGGCAGCGAGGAGCGAAAATGAAGGCACGTCCGACGGAGAGACGTACATTGAGAAGTACACGCGCGGCGTGCTGCAGGTGGAGAACATTCTGAGCCTTGAACGGCTCAGGCAGGCAAGTAACTGGACCAGAGGATTCGTTACCAGCCTTTGCCCCAAATGGACAAAGATGAATTTATTTACCACTTTTTTGCTCAATCTATCTGAAAAGGGAAATTTGAGTAGAGATCTCATTACACAAAAGTTACTTTGATAAAACAAAACAAAAATTCAAATAATGAGTACATTTTATTGAATACCTTTTATTTAAGCATGGTGCTTAAGTCATTTAGATACATTCGTTTATTTAATCTTCAAGATAACCCTTCAGGTAAATACTGTTATAATCCCTTAAAACGGGAGTTAACACGCAAGCTCACCTGCCCAAGGGTGCACAGCTAGAAAGTGGTACAAACTCAGATGTAAACCGAGAAAGCTCATCTCCGAAGTCCATATGCCTAACCACATACCAGCACTGGTTCCCTGATTTCCTGATCCAGGTTAACTTCATGGCAACAGCATGACATTCAGGTGAAAACCCACTGGATAGGGGGACTCTGAGATGGAAGGTGTCCTTTCTTAGAAGCAGATGTTGAAGTTATGGGAAGTGTGTCTTAAACAACCAGAGGACTGAGATTGCACCCGTCAGAAAGAACCCCCCAGTGCAGGGCCATGGAGATTGCTGCATGAGTCAGACACCAACCGCATGAACGTTCATTGTGGGTTTTAAAGTGAGATGCATAGCTAGAGGTTTTTGCTGTGTTTCCTCTGCCCACCTTTAAAAATATCTGCAGTGTATAAATGTCTGTTCAGCCGTTTTCCTGATTTTATTCATGAAAAATGTCTTTTGATGGATTAAGCAAAAAAAAATGAGTTACAAAAAGTTTTCAATTTTGTAAATACGGGGGAGCAGGTGACATGTAGGATCGAAATGATCTTTATTTCTGTATTTTCTAAGTTGCCCACAAGAAACATACATTACTTCTGCTATCGCAGGAGAAACACTAACGTTGTCTTCAAATTTCCAGGCAGTCACAGTCAAGGAAGCACTTTCCACCAAAGCGCGGCACCTGCGGAGGAGCCTCAGCACGCCGAACGTGCACCACGTGAGCGCGCCGTCTGGGGTGGGCGTGGCCGGCTCGGGCTTGGGGCGCGGCGCGGAGGGACTCGAGGTCAGGGTTCGTAGGTGCGAATGGAACTTCCGGCACTGGTGTGGGTGCCGAGGTGCCACGCCCGCGCCTCTGTGCTGGGGAAGCACACCAGAGAGCACAGCTGCGTGACACGACTGGGCCTTTAGTGGGATCTTACAAGTGCTAGACAGCAGGGAGAATGAAAGAGAGCTGCCGTTAGGAAATTTGTAGCACGCATATTTAAGAGAACAGTGAAAAAGAATGAGGAAAACATCTGTCTTAGAGAGGAAAGAGAGACCACCTATGAAGTATTCTACCCTTCCCCCACTGCCTCATACAAACTGAAGCAAAATCTGATCAAGACTCTAGATCTAACTACTAATATTTAGAAGGGTTAGAGGAAAATGTTAAATGACACCACAGGGATTCAGTCAGCAAAATCCCGGCTGTCGGACACTTTACAGAGAGAATGACCTAGAGAAAAGGGAAAACTCATACATTAAAGGAGACAAGATGTATCCAGTTGTAATGTATGAACTATTTTGATTTGGCTTCAAAATTAATCGTGAAAATGGTTATGAGACATTTGATCACTGACTGGATGTCTGATACTGTTTAGGAATGGCTTAACTTTTTAAGATATAATAATGGTATATGGTTATGGCTTTTTAAAGGAGAGGAGGAATTACTTAGTTTTAAGAGATTCATATAGAAATACTTTGGATAAAATTTTTTAAAGTTTGAAAAATTCAGAATATTTTTTAAAAGATAAAAAATATTGAAGTAGAATTATAAATTCAATAAAGAAGGAAGTAATAAAGATCAGAGTTGTATCAAAAAGAAAAGAAACTGAAAAATGGGTTTTTTAAAGACTGGTCAAATAGATTGCTTACAGTAATATTGATTGGGGCAGAAAGGAAAATATGAAAGAAGATACAAATGGTGGAAATACAAAAGGCCTTATCACAACAGAGAGAACAGAGACTTAGATATCATAAGAGCAAACCATGAATATAGTGTCGTTAAATGTAAAAGCTTAAACCAAATGGAAATTTCCTGCAAAACATGGAATCAAAAAGAAACAGGAAATCTGAATCCAGTTTTCACTATAAAGAAGGCCAAGTCATGCAGAGACTACGGTCACTGATGGCGATGCACAGTATCAAAAAACTGGCACATCTCCTTACTGATCTATAAATTCCCATCATTTCTTTTAGGGTGTTACAAGGCAATCCTAAAATTTCAATGGGAGAGCAGAGCTGAAGGTTCATGCACCTTCTCTACAGCCAGAGATTCCGTGCCTTAATATATGCTCAGAGATTCTCATAGCTACGTGGGATGCCTGTAGAACTAAAGGATGCTGGAATGACGCACATGTGCATACTGATGGTGGGCGGACAGAGTAGTACTTAGGGGTAGCAGCAGCAGCAACATTTATTTCATCAAAGTTTATAATAAAAACAAACTGGCAGCAACCTGGATGTCCTTCTAGAATACAACAAATTATTAGAGTATTGAGGAAGACTGTAGTAAGGTACCATTTATATGAATTATAAAAATATGCAAAATAATGCTATATATTATTTTTATATATGTATGTGTGCATACACATATAATTGTGAAACACACACACACATAACTGTATAAAACCCGTATGGGAATAATAAGCCCCAAATGTAGGGTAGTCATTGCCCCTGGGGAGGAAGAGAGAAAGAAAAGGAGAGATGGTCATCTAGGCTTCACCTGTATGTGACATCATATGTCTTTACACATACATGAAATTCATGTGAAATATGTAAACCACACTGGTAAAACCATTTATCTCTTACAGGTCTCCTCCAGTCGACCAGACCTCTCTGGCTTTGATGAAGATGATAAGGTGTGTGCCTTTGGGTGTGGCTAGGTTATTAGCAATCTCTTAAGTCTGGAAAGTTAGGCTATCTTGGTGGTTCACTCTTTCTGGACTTTCTATCTTAATCTTCTGCAGATCATTGTCTCTACATGTCCACTTCCAAGTTCAAATACTTGATATGAAATTGCTGTGCACTCTGAGTGTTACACTGTTGCTTAGCATGGTACTGCTTTTCATACTAAGATAATACCACACATGGTTGAATATCTGTGTTTATAGGTCTAACTCTAAATAATTTTAGAAGGTATCAATCATATCCACCCTTGAAAAATCACAATTATTTCAAGTGAGTAAAATTAGAGATTTAAAATCAAGGGCATTTGCATGGTCATCTTATTCAGCAAACATTTCATAACCATGTATGTCACAGGTTAAGTTACTGAGCTGGGGACTGTGGCTGCTTCAGAATATAAACACAGATTATGTTCTCAAGAGGCTTAAAAGTTAGTCCTTAGAGGCAATGAACTCCTGAGAAGTTGAAGTAAATAAATAAGCTTATGTGATATATGAGAGGAGTTTTCTCCCTTGAGGATATCAATATCTTATGCCGTTTTGATACTTTTAAATCTCGGGTATACGTAGAGTAACCGTATCACCTAGTTTACCTGGGGCAGGCCCAACTTATACCTGCTACCCAAAAAAATGATCAGTGGAACCATTTCCCTCTGAAAGTGTTTCAGTTTGGGCTTTAAATTATCCATAGATACACACCAAATTAATAAACGTGGCTGCTGCTGGGAGGGAGGAAGATGAATGGATCCTGTGGGTCACTCTATTTGTAATGATTTTATTAAATCTTGAACAATACAATAAAGTATTAACATTTATTCACTCTAGGTATACCTTGGGTATGACAGTATTTGTCATATTTAGGACTTTTCTACATGTTTAAAATATGTCATAACAAAAACAGAAGAGTACATACTGCCATCCCATTAAAAAGCAGGAAAAACTCAAATGCGGGCTTCCTTTCTCATTTCGGAGGGACTTACAGCTGAACCCGTCTTTTACCTTGCAGGGCTGGCCAGAGAGCCAGTTGGACATGTCGGACTACAGCTCCAGTTACCAGGACGTTGCGTGTTACGGGACTCTACCCAGAGATTCACCTCGAAGGAGTAAAGAAGGTAGCGGTGAGATTGTTGTTCTGTGTTATTTCTGTATAATTCCTTAAGAAAAGCACTGAGTAAAGTTCTTTTGTACATGGCAAATAATGAGATAGAAAGCTGAAATTCTAGTTCGCTAGATAGTCCTAAACTGTCCTCTTGATTGGAACATATCATGTTTGCTTATTTGATTTCTTTTTGCTGTGTATCCAATGTGTCATTCAAATAATAATAATAAGCCTTTTGTGTAATACTTCAGAATTTTCAAATCACTTTTCATGCATCATTTCCTGAGTTGGAAGTCACAAATCTTACTACATTATGGTAAGACTTCATTCTTCGCCAAAAGAGTATCCACCTCTGTCATGTTTTTGTACTCAAAGGATTTTTTTTTTTTTTTAAGATTTTATTTTTTTTTATTTATTTTTAGAGAGAGGGGAAGGGAGGGAGACAGAGAGGGAGAGAAACAGCAATGTATGGTTGCCTCTCACATGGCCCTCACAGGGACCTGGTCTGCAACCTAGGCATGTGCCCTGACTGGGAATTGAACCAGGACCGTCTGGTTCCCAGCCCGCGCTCAATCAAAGGATTTTTTAGAACGTCTCTGATTCCTAAATTTTTAAATGATACCAGAAATAAATTTGATTCGTGACAACATTATTACCTAAATATAATCTCTCAGTGCTGTGAAGGGAACACATTTTGTGGTTAAGTAAATCAGTTCTATTATTTTACACGTTATAGTTTACCTAAGTGCCATTGTACCAGTGAATTGGGGAGAAAAATATAGGAGGAGGAGAAGAGGCCCAAAGAAATGAGTAGAAGCAAGAAAGAAGATTGTTATTCCTTAGTCATTTGGAGCAGGTGGGCTTGAGGAAAAAATGGGCTTGCAAGAATTTATGCAGCATTCAGTCATCGTTTATTGAGTCTCTACTTGCTATATGCAATGAAAGACACAAAAAGGTACTACTAATACATCTTAAAATCTAACTGTGGAAATGAAATACATAGAAAGTTAGATATTAAGTGATAAAGTGTCGAATTGCATGTGCATATAATAAAGGGCTCTGAGAATTCAGGGCAACAAAATCAGCACGAGTTGAAATTGGTCTGGTAAGTGGCACTTAATCTCGATCCTAAAAAGAAGGTAGGAAATTTGGTTTCTCATGTCTTTGATGACTCCTTGTGACTTCGTAGATGTATCTCCATTCTTGTCTACCTCTGTTTGAATGCTTAGCCACATATTAGCATATTAATTTCTTTGTTACACCAGATATTCCCATGGCTAGGTTGTACCTTTCTTTCTGTGTGTTGGTTAAAGTGCTCTGTGCCTGTAAACCGATGCCTTTTTGTCTTCCCCAGGCTGTACATCGGAGAATCCTCATGCCTTATCAGTCAGCCCTTTTAAAGCATTCTCTCCGCAGCCACCAAAGTTTTTCAAGCCCCTAATGCCTGTGAAAGAGGAGCATAAGAAAAAGGTAGCTCTTGAAGCAAGACCTCTCCTCAGCCAGGAGGTAAGTGCTTGACTTGTCTGCACCATGTAAAATAGGAAGGAATCGTGTTGCCTGTGGAGAAGTAACCGTTTGCATTAACGAGTTGGATGCTGCATGTAGACGTACATGCGTGGGCTCTGACTTCATGGATCCTGTTCTGGAATACCTCTTTCTCAAGCACAGAGGGTCATGGTAGAATTTTTTGTTTGTTGCAATTGCTGCTGTTTTCTTCGTTTCTGTGGATTTACAAAGTCTTTTTTTATCTTTCAAGTGAGAAAGAGATGTTCTCTAGGCATTTTGCAAATATCAGTCTTTCGTTTTTTTAATTTGATAAAAGCAGTTATGCTCTTTGGCACAGAATCTGTGTAGTCTTGTCAGATTTCATTAGTACTTTAACGGTAGCCTGCAAAATTGTTTGCTGCACGACTCACATGTAGTGAAAGTGTTTGCGTTGCTTTTCTAACTTGCACGTACTTAATGTGTATTTCGGCTGTCGTCGTCTTCTGTGTGTGATGCATCTGTGTGTCTTAACCTTTGCAGAGCATGCCTCCACCTCAGGCACATAACCCTGGCTGCATTGTGCCCTCGGGAAGCAATGGCAGCAGCATGCCAGTAGAACACAATAGCAAACGTGAGAAGAAGATTGTAAGTTCTGGAACCATTTCTGTCGTATTGCCTGGTGGTGGGTTTAAGGCCCTTTCACAGACACTGATCCAGATATGTGTATTGGGTCTTTGGTTTTTCTAAAAAAAAAGAAAATGTGACCATTGGTAATGAAATTTTGCATGAAGGTGGCCATGACCTGTGTTTTTATTCCCTAAGTGTTCGTTCTATTTTATTTTTTTTTTCTGCTTAGTATAAATTTGCTTAGAAAAAGGGGGAAAGGCACTTTTTATGATTCTAGACTTTATAAAAAGGGGAACAAAGGGATCACTTTAACTAATATTGACTCTTTCTGACGTGCCTGTATGTATTGGCCAGATTCTGAAGTTAATCTACCTAGAAGAATTGCACTTACTTGCAGTAAGTAATCACGCATTTAGCTGTGGGTATGTTTGCAAGCTTCTTTCATGTTGCTTGATGCAGTTGCCAAGGTGGTTCTGTAGTTTGCAGCCGCACTCAGCCTGTCGTCATCATCCCTACTTCCCAGATAGCCTTTTTATATTTGCTCCCCAAACATAATCCACAGCCCTTGGTGTCAGTCTCACTTCCAGGGTGGCCGATCTGTATTTTATCACAGGTAGGTTGAAACTCTACCTGTAAAACCTCATTCCCTAGCGTTTGGTTTTCAAATTACAAGTTTGAAAAATCTTATTTAAAACATTGCATACCAGGCACTGTGGGTTATAAATGATACCTCAATTTAAAAAACAAACAAAACAAAACAAAACAAACCCTTTGTATTCTCAGACCTGGAAAGACTTCTCTAGTTCTGTGCCTGGGCTTTCACTCCCATGCGGCTTTTCTTAGACTTTGAAATAGTAAAGCCGCCAGGAGCGAGAGGGGCTGCTCGCTCTTGACGCTTGTGTCCCGGCCGCTCTGTGGCCAGGGTGTGGGAAGTTTCCTTTCCCAGCTGTACCACGGCGGATCCATTTCAGAGGCTCTTTAATGTAAGGTCCTTTAATGGTTCTAGAATAACCTACCAGTGCACACCATGCGAAACTAACTAGTTCAGGATATGCAGTTGGCCACTCTGCTGCATGTGTGAAGTGCTAGTGGACTTAGGAAATGAGCTTCTCATCCCTTTTGTGCACTGAGGGAAGGAAAAAAAGCACCATTTCCCCCTCACCCCTCTGTCCCTCCCCGCTGCCTATGCCTCTGTGTTCTCCCTGCAAATCCCCATCCTAATTCCTGCTGGAGAAGAGAGTACACAACAGCTGCTCCTCTGAATCTTAATGAGCTGCTCAGTCACTTAGCTGATGTGCTTAATTAATACAGGCTGCAGCATGGGCTAGAAAGGCCAGGTGGCTATTTGTTACCCTCGATTCTCTGGCCCTGTGGCTGATTAGATCTGTTTGTTGGCGTGGCCCTTACCACCATGGCGCACAGGCACTAAATTTAAACCCACTTTAACAATACATTTTGGTAGGACACCATTAAAAGAAGGCTGGATGACCCTTTTAGGCTGCCTAGAAGGTAGTTTCACTGGTCTCAGAGTTTGCCTAATAGTTATTTTTCTATACCTCCAATATTTTAAAATGAAACTATCTCAGGAGTCCTCCCTGGCAGAAGGCAGAATGGAACCAGACTCTCTGGACCCAGGAAGTCTCAAGCAACGGTTAGACCCTGTGTGATGGAACACCCCACGGAGCCCATGAGGCAGGGCTTGATGGTGCCGCCTTTCTTGCTGGGCGCTTACTTGAGAGATCAGCTTCCACTCTCCATAGAAATCTGTCTCGCAGAGCTCTCTTCATCTCCGAAGCTGTTGAACTGTTTGCTTTATTTCAGATAGCAGTTTCTCTAGGATGTTTTAGTAGATTTTAAGGGCGTTACTTGCTTGACCTGAGCTTCTCATTTCTCTTTAAAACGCTTTAATTTTATTTCTTTTCTTATAACTGGATATAAACTGCATAATTCCTTTGTTCCCAATTCACTTTCTTTTTCTACTCTTGAAAAACCAGAGAGTGAATTAGTGGTTCAGTATGAGCAAAGGAGTTTGAAGTCATTTTGGAGACACAATATTGAGACATTATTCCTTTTATTTTTAGCCCATCTAATTACCAAAGTAACCTGTAATTTCACATACAACATAATAAATATAGCTATGCTCAGTCCTTTAAAGCAGTATTTTGTTGTCAGATCTTAGTCATTCAAGACGTGAAGTACATAAGATAAATGCAATGATACGCCTTTAGAGTCTTATCTAAGTCATGAAGCAGGGAGACGAGCAGAGAGAATTTCTCTCTCTCTTAGGTTTTGCCTACACAGCATTTGATTTTTCTCATTTTACATAAGAAGAAACAAAAGACTTGTTGAGGCTCTTGCCCAATGTCCCACATTTAATGAAAGTGTCAGAACAAAGGTTCCATCCCTCAGCAGAATCGGGCTGACCCCAGTGACCCCAGAGATGGTGCGGTTTTTTCAGTCACCCTTCAGCTGCCGTTTCTAAAGGGGGCTGCCCACCCCTTAGCACCATGGACAGCAGTTCTAGGGGCCCTTGGCTGATAGTCTTTCTGCAGACAGACCATCTCTCTGATGTATGTGCAGCCCCATTCATAGTGGGAGTGAAAATGACTTTAACCAAGTGAAACTCCTTACGGAGTCACTGCTTTATGTAGGTTTTGATTCCTTCTTAAAATCAAGGTATTTTGTCTATAGGTAAGTATCAGCTGCATAAACTAAATTATGAAACTCGAATCATGAAGACTGTAGCTGTAGAGAAGCTTGAGAATGCAGCTCCATGATCCAGTTTTAGGTGGCGTTTTCATTCTTTTTGTCCTTAAGACATAGTAGGGAGGCTCTTGGTTTAGTCTACTTTAGATACAATGATAAATAATATTTCTGGAACAAATTGTCTATGTAACCAAATTCCCTTAACACACAGTTTAAGACAGTTAAGCCCTCTCTTTTCTTTTTGAAGACAACAACTTGGAAAACCTTCGGTCTCCTTTTACCTGTTAGAAAATACTTCATCTGCACTCAGTTTTCTTTTTTCTGGAGTGAGCTGTCCCCACTGCTTCGGCCCTTCTCTCCTCCCATCTCATCCCCACCGCCACATATAGAACTATGTGCACATCCCTATTTGAACTTAAAGTCAGGGGGTTGTAAACTGCAGGTTTATTAAGGTAATTCTGATCCTGTAGGAATAATTTGTTGTCTTTGCAAGTTTGATAAATGTGTGCCTGTTTCTATACATTAGAGTCATGATCGAATATTTTATTTGTTGTATGTTCGGATGACAGGCCTTTCCTCCGCCTTCAGAAGAAATGACTTCAGGCATTAAAAGGGCCCCAACGCTCTAATTCTCATCTTCAAATTTGGTTTTCCTTGCAACAGCTAACTTTCTAGTAATGCACCGCCTCAGGGGCTTTTGGGCTTGGGGAATTGTTTCTTTGCTAGCTTAAGTCAAAAAGAAATATAACAGATATAAACACTTGTAATTCAATTTCGAGTCTAAACAAGTCAAGTGGAGAATCTAGAAAATATTGACAAAGGCTACTGATTCAGACAGTTCTGTTCAATCTTTGCTCCTTTACAAACATTCCCCCAGCCCTGGAGAAAGAATGCTCTAGTGACCCATTTTTGAGCAGTGCCACTTAATTTAGAATGCAGCTAAAGATAAGATGACAAGAGATTCACGTTGCCAAAAATTTGTTTTGCTAATTTCTGGAACTTTATCACGGATATTCACCTTTAATTAATAGCCAAGGAATTAAAACTACTGATCTTTTAAATAATTTATATTCAAGTTATTTTTAAAACTAAGAAGCACTGAAGAAATTAAACTATTTTTAGATATTTAGCTTCTGATGAGATGAGGGAGAAAATATTACAGTAAAATTCACTAGATGAAATTTATGTTGATTTGTTAACTACCATCTGCCATATCAGTGGGGCGTAGTCTTCCTCCCCCTGCCGATCCTCACTGTCTGCCCTTCTCCCCCATTCCTTCTTCCCTTCCGTGTGTCTCTCTGATGAGTAAGGTTGAGGTTTTGGTTCCAGGAAATTTGCATCCACCCAGGCAGTGTCCAGTTGTTCTTTCTTTTTCTTTTAAACTGATTGATTTTAGAGAGAGAGAGAGAGGGGAAGTGGAGAAGGGGGGAGAGAGAGAGAGAAGGAAATAAATATGGATTTGTTGTTCCACTTATTTATGCATTCATTGGTTGGTTCTTATATGTACCCTGACTGGGGATTGAACCTACAGCCTTGGCGTATCAGGACAGTGCTCTATCCAACTGAGCTACTTTGCCAGAGCAACAGGATTGTTCTAAGAACAAGGACCCAAAATCATAACTACCTGAGGGCAGGCATCATGCCAGTTTTCTGTTCAACATTGGTATTTCCAGTTCTCAGGACAATGGCTGGCACATAGTGGATGCTAGATGAATATTTGTTGAATGAAAGTCACATTTTAAAAAAGGAATATTTGCAGGTCATCAAATGTTTATGAGGTTAATTATAAATGACTAGATAGTAATATTTATTTTTATTTGAATATAAAATATCTATATGTTTACATTGTTTTCCACAAAATATAAAGAGTCATTCATTAGGGAGAGAGATTAGGGAGTTGGTAACACCCCACTTTTGCATATTTATCCATCTTTATAAACAGAATTCAAAAGCTCTTAGACAAAGGAGATTTCCATTTAAATCTTCCTCACTTTCCAGCCAAATCCTCGATCCGTGCTTCTCAAGACCCCTGTAATTCTCAGATTGATCATTAGTACTTTACAGCCTTCCCATATGTAGTATAATACTGAGAATGGGTGTTGAGGTTGTGTTCTTAGCCCTCTTGCTGTGTGGCCTTATCTTACCACCCTCTCTCCATAAAGCAGCTCAGAAACATTTCACAGATCACCTTACCTCTCTGCACTGCAACCCCAAGGTGAGGGTTGTAAGAACAAGTGAAGCAGCCGCTCTTCTCTAGCTGCCCCTCTACTCACTGAATTAGGGAAGGGACAACATCCCCACTGAGAACCAATCACGAGTAAACTAATTCAAGTCCACTGCACTATAGTCCGTCCTTTTTTTTAAACCAGTTGGGGGGGTAGTTTCTAATTAGCATTGAATGAGCACAAAAGAAATGAATCTTCATATTAGGAGGTAATGGCTTAGTGTTTGCAAACCTCTGAGAATAATGTACCTGTGTCCATAGTAGGTAATAAGATTTAACCAAACTCAGGGAAAAAAAAAAAAACACTAAATGTGAATGCCTTTACTAGTAAAGTAATTAAAAGTTGCCTTAACAATACAGCTGCTATAAGGAGCTAATGACTGACTTTTGCTTCTTTTCTGTAGGACTCTGAGGAGGAGGAAAATGATCTGGAAGCTCTGAGCAGGAAGCTGATAGGTTCACAGCCGTATGTACCGGTGGAGTTTGCGGACTTCAGTGTTTACAATGCCAGCTTGGAGAACAGAGAGTGGTTTTCTTCTAAAGTAGATTTGACGAACTCAAGGGTCTTGGAGAAAGAAGTGTCCCGTAGCCCTACCACCAGCAGTATTACCAGTGGCTACTTTTCCCACAGTGCCTCCAATGCCACTCTGTCTGACATGGTGGTCCCCTCTAGTGACAGCACAGATCAGCTAGCCATTCAGACAAAAGATGCAGACTCCAATGAGCATTCTGGACTCTCAGTGGTGCATGATTTCAAATCGTCCTCAAACAAAGAGTTGACAGAGCTAGAAAGAGGCGTGGTGAAGGATAAGATAATTACGGTGCCACTCAAGGAAAACAGTGCCTTAGCCAAAGGGAGCCCATCATCCCAAAGCAATCCTGAGAAAAACTCCAAAATAATCTGTAGGACTGGCTCATGTTCAGAACAAGACACCTGCTCCAGCAAAAATGGCCAAGCTGCCAGAGAATTCTGCTCCAAGGAGGTGACCATAGAGTATACCACAAACATCCTTGAGGACCATTCTTTCACAGAGTTTATGGGTGTGTCAGATGGGAAAGATTTTGATGGTTTGACAGATTCTTCTGCTGGAGAGATTTCAAGTAGAAAGAACCTACCAAATAAAACGGACAATAGGAGTGTCTCAGATGAGCCACAGGACCCTGGCCAGCTGCATTCCTTGGCAGAGAATGACCAGGTAACAAATTCTAGAGGCATTCCTTGTGCTATCGGTGAGCATACCTAATTGTGCACCAACCCCCAGCAGCCCTTCACCTCAGTGACTTAGGAGGTGTTCATTAAGAGGTTGCCAACAGGTAGAGCTACTTTGACTCCCTGTCTTAGCACATCTGTTAAATTGTATGGGGTGGAGCCTTAGCTAATCCCCAGGGTGGGGCAACCTGCTTCACTGCTTTGTGGCTCTGTGTGTGCGGAAGGGGTCAGAGAGAGGACAATGCTGCTTAGGCTTGCTTGCCACTTGCCCTGTTTCCAGTCACTTCACCCCCTTCCTGTGTGTGACTGGCGCTGCTCTAGCTGCTGCCCCAGTGGTCGTTCCCAGAGTGGGTGTGTTTGCATTCATTCTAGGACTGTGCGGACCCTTTAAATGGCCTCTCCCGAAAGACCAGCAGTTTCTTCCACCACCCAACCCCCACTGGATTTTAACAACCAGAAGTTATGAGGCTTTATCTTCCCAGGACTGGAACCCTGAGATGCACTGTCTGGCTTGGGGCTGGGATTGCTCGCTCCCAAGGTATCCCTCCCAATTTTATCTACCACATGTAAATGTGGCACCACCTGTTCTGCTGGCCACTCGCTACCACCTCCCCCTTGTAGCTGCCACACCACATCCTCTCCTAATACACAGGAACAAACACAGGGAGGCTGCCAAGTTGAGGAGACAAAGAAACATAGCCCAAATGAAACAATAGAACAAAACCCCAGAAAAAGAACTAAGCAAATTGGAGACAGCCAACCTATCAGACGCAGAGTTCAAAACACTGGTGATAAGGATGTTCAGAGAACTCATTGAATATGGCAAAAGCATAAGAGAAGAAATGAAGGCTACACTAAGTGAATCGACAGGAAACCAACAGTGAAGGGAAGGAAGCTGGGGTTCAAATCAACAGTTTGGAACATAAGGAAGAAATAAACAATCAACCAAGACAGAATGAAGAAACAAGAATTCAAAAAAATGAGAATAAGAAGACTCTGGGACATCTCCAAAAGTGCCAACATCCAAATCATAGGGGTGTCAGAAGGAGAAGAAGAAGTGTAAGAAATTGAAAACTTATTTGAAAAAATAATGAAGGAAAACTTCCCTAATTTGGTGAAGAAACTAGACATGCAGGTCCAGGAAGCACAGAGAGTCCCAAACAAGTTGGACCCAAAGAGGACCACACCAAGACACATCAGAATTAAAATGCCAAAGGTTAAAGATAGAGAATCTTAAAAGCAGCAACAGAAGAGGAGACAGTTAATCTATAAAGGAGTTCCCATAAGACTATCAGCTGATTTCTCAAAAGAGACCTTGCAGGCAAGAAGGGGCTGGCAAGAAGTATTCAAAGTCATGAAAAGCAAGGACCCTGTAACCTAGATGACTCTGTCCAACAAAGCTGTCATTTAGAATGGAAGGGCAGATAAAGTGCTTCTCAGATAAGGTAAAAGTAAAGGAGTTCATCATCACCAAACCCTTATTAAATGAAATGTTAAAGGGGCTTATTTAAGAAAAAGGAGATCAGAGTAGGTGGAGGGGAGGGGAGAGGATGCAGACAACTCTAATTGAACAACAATAAAATGATTTTTAAAAAAAGGGAGATCAAAACTATGAACATTAAAATGACAGCAAACTCACAACTATAAACAACTGAATCTAAAAAACAAAGAAAAAACTAAGCAACAACCAGAACAGGAACAGAATCATAAATAGGAAGATCATTGGAGGGTTATCAGCTGGGAGGGGCATGGGGGGAGAATAGGGGAAAAGGCACAGGGATTAAGAATCATAAATGGTAGGTACAAAATAGATGGGGAGGTTACGAATAGTATAAGAAATGGAGAAGCCAAAGAACTTATATGTACAACCTATGGATATGAACTAAGGGGGGGGAATTGCTGGAGGGAAGGAGGGTACTGGGCAGAGGGGAGTATAGGGGGAAAAACTGGGACAACTGTAATAGCACAGTCAGTAAAATATACTTTAACGAAAAGATGTTGCCAACAGGGAAGCCTGCCCCGCTGGGGAGCAAGCTCACACGTGGCCCCGCTGTCGGTTCCGGTTCCGGGGCACCAGGCCTGCCCGCGCAGCTGCAGAGTGAGCTACGATGTCTCCAGGAGCAGTGGCTTTTTCAACTGGCCTGTGGGTTTTGTTGACCTAAGTATTCACTTGGATAGGGATCAGTCACTTTCCTATTCACTCCGAGATGTTTAATTACTGGCTATCCCAAGTTATCTGGCAGTGTCTGCCATATTTCATCAAGCCAGTGATTGTTTGGCCTACTAGGTACCCCATTATTTTACATATCATTAAGGAAAAATACTTCCAATTAAACTACATCATATTAGCAGTTGTAAGACACAATCCAATTTCAGAGATGTTAAAATGTGGGGAAAGTAACATGCATCGTGGAACTGACAAGATGCCACCGTTAGGTTGAAAGGCGCTTTGGAGAAGTACAGGTGAGTTACTTGCGCAGCTGAATGTCGGGCTGTGGGAGTTGCCCAGCTTGTTTTATTATGTTAATTCTTATATTGGAACAAAATAGATTTTTGCTAATATTCCCAAGGAAAATGGCAAATTATATAAATAAGAAATTATCTGCCTCTGCACATTCTGCTCCTGAGTGCCACCATTTCTGCCCATCAGGAGTCACAGTTTTGGTCCCACATGCCAAGCACTGTGTGTGTGTGGGGGGGGGGGGTGCCAGCACTTAGCAGAACGAAGAGCTGACCAGACTAGAAAGCCGCTCGGTGAGGGAGAAGACGATCCTGGTATCACTCAACCTCTCTGCTCTGCAGAGGAAGTTGCCGTTTCAGATTGGTGGATTTTTCCCACCCAAGTTTTCCATACCATCCCTTAAAATTTCAGTGTATAGTCATTTTTACAGCATACTCATAAACTGCAAAAACCTAAACAGTGATCTCTTCAATAAAAAAAGACTTTGTCCTCAATTTAAGATTAGTAATAAAGTTACTCATGACTGTTCTTGCAAACCAAACACTCATTTGCTTAAAAGTCCCGTGGACAGGGACAGCAGTGTGGGGACTGACTGTGGGAGTGGGATGGGATGGGCAGAGAGCAAAAGGGGGAAAACTGGGGCAACTCTAATAGGATAACAATAAAAAGATTTATAAAAAGTCATCAACTTCCTGTATACGGACGCTTCACCAGAATCTTCATTGCTGGTCCACGTGAGCTTTCCAGCCCCTCTTCCAGGAAATCCAAGAAGGACTTGGACAAAAGTCCAGGGATGATTCTTCACCCTGGGACAGTGCTTCTCACCCGATGTGCAGCGAACTCCTTGGGGGCGTTGGGAGAAGGTGCCTCTTAAAAGCTCAGATTCCCAGGAGCCACTGCCCTCCACGCCTAAGGTTTTACCTCAGTGGAGGTGGATCCCGAGGTACGGTTTCCACAGAGCCCTCCGCCAAGTCCTGCGAGGCAGGGTGTCCGTCGGCTGCACTGTGAGACACTCAGCCCAGAGAAGAGGGAGGAGGGACAGCCACCCCTTCGCTTCACTGCCTGGGACATGGGAGCCCAACAAGCAAGAAGAATGCCTGGGATTTGCTTTTGCAGAGTCTTCAGAACTGTGTGTCCCTGCCAGTTTGTGGTTTAAGGGTGGAATTTACAAAAATATTTGTTGTATTAGGACAATGTGGGGTAATGGTAATATTTTTATTTTTCTTTATTGCTTTAGTATTTTGTTAGTTTTAATAAGTTGTTTTAACACTAACCGTTTGAGAACTTTAACTCTGGGTTTTGCTGTCCATTACTTTTCCTAGACGCTTCCCCTTAGGACTAGATTTCTCCCTTGTGTACTGTCCATTTTAGAGCTGGATTCCATCCTCAGCTGAATCCTGTGGGTCCCTACGGAAGAGCCCCTTGTGTGGGGTGGGCACAGTTTGGCTGAGGGTGGCCCCTGTGGGTGGGGAGGGGAGGTGGAGATCGGGCTTGAACTCACCATAGCCTCTGAATTCCAGGGAAGCAGGACCTCCACTGCTCGGTGAAAGGCTGCAAGCACTTCCTGCGCAGGCCCCGCCTCTCAGCCTCGGGCCTCCTTTCCAGAGCACCAGCCTCATCTTCCTAACGTGCTGCGGCCCGCGGGCCCTCGGAGAGCGCACCGAAGCCCTGCACTCCCTGGGCCGCTACCTTTCCCCTCCTGTGTGAGAAGAAGCAGCGATGCTTTGTCACCTGGGTGAACCAACAGCTTCTGCTTTTCCCAGAAAGCCAGAGAACTGAAAATCGCGGATTAATTAAGTGGCAGTATTTGTTTTTTTGCACTTACTATACATCCCACTGGGTGGAAACCACAGGTTCAGACAAACTTCTTATTGTACAGTTTTAATCAGTTCTTACTGTAGAATCTAGAGTCAATACTCTAATGTGTTTTTTTATAAATAATATATATTGTGTATATGAAATGTGTATCTATAGTATGTCTGTGTCGAGACAGACAAGACTGCACACTAAAATGCAGAGAAAAGTGGTTTGTAAAAATCATAAGGTACTGGACTTGGTTAGAAGCAACTTGGGCAATCTTGTATACATGAGCAGATGAAACATTTTATTGCCTAAATGAGGTTGCAAATCCCTCTTTGCAAAAAAAGATTACAGAATGCCGTTCTTTATAACCAAAGAACTTACATATGACTGATCAATTTTGCTGTCCACCCTTGTTTTCTGTGTACATAATGTGTTTGACTGCAAAAGCTTGGTGCCGCACTGCCCTTGGCCACCAGGCCGCGCGCTGCCCTTCTGCCCTGTTCCAGAAGCACACTGAAAACTCTCACAGCAGATTTCCTCGGTCTTCCACCCGGCCTGCCGCCTGCTGGCTTCACGTTGCATTGTAACAGTGACTGGGGCTCTTGGTTCAGCCCGGCAAGGCAGGCAGAGTGTGGAAAGCAGTATTACTGTAAAAACACGAGGGCATGCCAAGAGTTGGATTGGGGTGGGGGAGGGGTGTTGGTTTTTGTCTTTGTGTGGTTTTGTTTCTGATTGGTAGGTTTCATTGTGGTGTGGTTTTTACTGTTGCTGTTGTACTTAATTCTGGAAAATGCCGAAGAGACGGAGTGAGCCGTAAAGCTCGCAGGTTCCCACTTCACCGTGTTTGCAGGACGCAACTGAACACAGACGGCCCTGCTGCCCGTGTCTTCATTTGTGAAGCTCTGCTAGTGGGGACATTGGAGGGATTATGCGTGCAGAAACTTCACCAAGGTGCTTCATGTACCTGTTCTGTAGATGCCTGTCCAGTTGGTCTGGCGGCACAGCAGTAAGTGTGTGTGTGAGTGAGAGGAGGTGTCCAGCCTGCTGTCCCTTTTCTCTGTAAGTTCTTAGCATCAGTAAATGAATAAGATATTCGAGACTCTAATGAAAAGCTGCTGTTCATGATTTTTGTGTATAGTGAGCTGACTGTAGTATTTTACTATTGTCTGTTTTAAAAAAGGAAAACTGTAATTTATATCCCCTTTCAACTTTTATTGTATTTAATTGGTACAGATTGTGTGTGTCTTTTAGAATACAGACGGTCTAATCCAGATTTTAAAACAGCAGTTGTTTGTCTTTAATAACACTGCCATCATGCAGTCCGATGTCGCACACTCGTGTGTCCCGTGTCCTTGCAGCTTAAACAATCATCATAACGGCCAGCATTCACCGAGGGTTTGCTGCGTACGAGGCGCTGTTCCCAGCATGCCATGTGTATTATGCCCTTTAATCCTTACAGCGACAGAGGCCCCAGGCACTGTTGTTACTGTTTGCTGAATGGAAATCCTAGGCAGAGGGGCTAGTGCCTGGGAGGGGGATTCCACCCACACTTCCAGCAGCTCCTCCTTTCCCTGTTCTGTCCGGCGAGTGTCGTGGAGGGACACGCAGGGCTGTGGTGAGTGTCAGACGTCCCGGGCTGACTGGCGCTGCTGGAGGGCATCTGCAGTCGATAGGACACAGTGTGCCGTTCACGGTCACAATGCCTAACATTTTAAAGCGAGTAGCAGCGCTCTGCCATCCACGATGCAGTAACCAGAGACAGAGTAGTAGGAAAGATGTGTCTAAAAAGTGCTATTACAGAATCTTTTTAGAAAAGTCTCAGTTGTTTACAATAGCCTTTCTGAAGTAATCAGGAATTAGATCTAAATATTCTGGACAGAAGAGTGTCTTATATGGACTGCCAGGAAAAAGTAGAGAGGGGGAAAAACCCCCAAACCTGCAATTTTACAAAATAGGGGTTGGGTGGACAGTAGCTTTGTAATATTAAGTAAGCTATGACAAATACAAGTACAGTACAAGACAGAATGAACTAATTTTCATTCCCGTCACTAGTACCGGATGAGTGGTGGTGGGTCCTTGACATTGTCCTTTGTCGTTATGACTGAGAGAGCAGAGTGGTTTTAGGACACTTTATTGGATAGTTAAGTGTAGGCACATGTTCAACAGTTAATTTCCAAAGCACATTTTTACCACTGTTATCACATTTGCTTAAACTTATTTGGACACATTGTATCATAGCAAAAATGTAGCCTTATTACTCTAGGGTACCCCCTTATGGGAAGAATAAAAAGACCTTTAGGGTTAGGTAAGGGCAAGATGCTATCTTCTATTAAATGCTGCACTAGCCAATACTTACTTTGAAAATTATAGTATTCAAGCTTTAGAACTACATTGGGGGAAAAAAGAAAACTAATTACATGATTAAGCTTTATTTTAAAAAGTAAAGCTTTTTGTTCATGTAATTAAAAAGTCTTGAAAGAAGATGTAATTGAGTAAGTTCTTGCTGTCTTCCTGGACCAAGAGCTAAAAACAGAAAAGGATGCTGCTGGTATGGAATCATATAGAAGCTTTTTGTATTCAGCTTTGAACTTATTACAGTAACTCCAGCACAAGTCTCTGTAATGTGAAGCCTACCTCCTAAATTAAAACAACAAAAAGTCAATCTGTAATATATAGCAGTTCATTTCAGGCTTTCTCCTAACCCAGAAGAAACACAGCTTGTTCCAATGTCCAGCAGCGTCCTCAGACATCTGGGGGTCTCCTGCAATATCCAGTTGGTGGGGCCCTGGAATGGAGACGACTCCATGAGAATGCTGGGGCATCAGCTCTGCTCTTTAACTCGTTATGAACTGGAGCTGACAGTAGTGAAAACGAAGTCCCAAAGTCTAAATTTAACCAGCTTGTCATTTGTTTCTAATCCTTCAAGGTATGGGGAAAGAGAATTGTAGATTTCAGTGCCGTCAGTTAATTTAAGTTGAAATAAAACTTAGTGACTTTTTCAGGTGACCCAGAACATACACTCCCCTCGGTGTATTCTTGGGAAAACAAGTGATTTTTCACCTCTCTGATGCTCACTGGGTGCCTGTTTTTGCATCGAGTTCTTAGAAGACTGCAGTTTGGGGTGCCTCAGACACTGTAATCTGAGCCCAACGGACAGAAAGCACCATCTTGGAGCTCACTGCAGGTTTTCTCAGCGCCAGATTGTCCCTGAGAAAGGAACTCTGATCCTTATGGGACCCTATTCATGAAGACAGTGACACGCTGATTAATAGAACAATGAATGTCTTGTAAAGAAAAAGGTAAGTTTTGAAATTGGAGACTCTGGAGGAAGAAAAGATTAACTTGAAGAGGGAAAAAGAGGCCCAGTTTGGTTTTATAGTACAAACCAACCTGACCCTTTCACGATACCTGAAACATGTAACTATTTAGCTTTTTAAGTGGAAAAACATTGATGTTTGTAACAACTTTAAACTGTTACTTTGGGTCCTCATCTCCTCAAAATCTGCCTGAACCAAACCATTTAAAGATGTTAGGTTTCTTTGTTACTGTCTTTTCAGGAACTAGCATGAGTTTGGAGAAATACCAAGCAGAATAGATGTGTTTTTCTTTGACTAAAAATTTCAGAAAAGCCCTGGCCAGGTAGCACAGTGGGTTGGAGCATCATCCCATTATGCCAAGGTAGTGGGTTCCATACCAGGTCAGAGTCAACCAATGAATGCGTGAATAGGTGGAACAACAAATTGATGATTCTTTCTTGTTCTATCTATCTATCTCTCTCCTGTCCACCCTCTCAACCTCTCTCCCCCCCTTCCTTTCCTTTTCTAAAATCAATTTTTTTTAGTTCCATAAAAATACATCCTAGCCAAAAGTCACACCTTCAGATAATTGATTACTTAGTCTTTTTAAATCAGCATAATCTTCACCTAGTGTGTGGTCAACCACAAGTAAACCAAGCTACTTACAAACACCAGCGTTAAAATGCTTAGCTGCAGCAGCTTCCTAAAAGAGCAGTTCACCAAGAATAAGGATGTAAGATCTTACCTCACTACCGCTTGCACCGGAGGCTGTCTTAATGATATAAAATGCCAGTTTACCCACATTATTTTCTAGACCTTTTGTATGTAGTGGGAAAGCTAGTTACTAACCTGTTGCTGCAAAATGAATTATCCTCAAACTTGACAGCTTAAAACAGCAATAAACATTAGCATCTCACAATTTCTGTGTGTAGATTCAGGAGTGAGTAGTTCCGGCTGCAGTCGCCCAAGAGGCTGCAGTCAAGAGGTCAGCTGGAGCTGCAGTTATCCACAGGCTTAACTGGACCTGCGAGGCGCCGCTTGTGGGTACTTGCCCTCCCGATACTGCAGCTTCCCGGCCATGCGCACCTCCACACAGCCGAGTGTTCGCACTGCACGCTGGTTGTCTTCCGTAGAGTGAGGGTTCCAAAGAGAACAAACAAGCCAAAATGCCTTTTATGACCTGGTCTCAGAGGTCACACTTGGTCGCCTCCACCACGTTCTACTCTTTAGAAATGAGTCCCTAGTCCAGCTCCCCAAAAGAAAGGGAATTTGCTCTTCCTCTTGAAAAGAGGAAAGTCTAAGAGTTTGTAGACATTTTAAAACCACCGTAACCAGTTAAGAGTTACATAGCTGAGGCCATGGGTGAAAGCAAAGCCACTGGAACCTATGAGTGAATATAGGAATCCAACCCATTATAAACGGTAGGGTCAAAAGGAAAGCCACGGTTCTGTGGAAGAAAAAGGAGATATTGATAAAAAAGGAAAAATTCTAGGATGATCTGAATGTGTGAGTTATAGAATATAATCAAACTGCACTAATATTCCTAGTGGAGGCAAATGATCAGAAACTTAATTTTTCTTATTTTTATAGTTACAGTTTCACATTTGATTCTTCCCAGATTTGCCTCATTAGAGGCCCAGGCATATTATATGGCTTTGCTCAAAATATGAATTGAATCAGGAAACTCAAACATTTTAAGGCAAGCAATATTGATTGATTAGCTTTAGAAATAAAACTGCCAATAGGAGTTTATGAATGTGGGATTTTTTTTTTTTTTTTTTTTTTTTTGCTAAAGAGATTGACAAAGGTAGGATTATTTTATTAAAATGTGGTATACATCCCATTGTTTGGGAATAAGAAAAAAAGGTTCAAGGCTCTCGAAGCTTGTAAAATGAAACTTTACATAGAACAACTAGAAAAAAGAAACTTAAAGGGATTTTTAAAAGACTAGTTTAAAAAGGAAAACGTTAAAAAAAATTTTTGAAAAGGCTAACAAAAATGGTTCAGATAATGTAGAAAAGGATTCCTGGATAGTTTCTTCCTGTTTGAAATTCGACTCTTTCAGGTGAGTATTCAGTCAACTCAAACTCAGCGTGGGAGCTCCTACCCCCTCTCGGTCTGTCCATTGACCCCGGCCTCCGAGGATGGGTCTGGAAGGCAGTTGCCCAATCAGCCAAGGTAGGTGCCTGCAATCTCTTGTCCTCTGCTGCCTCCTGCTGATCCCTGGTTGAGGATAGCTTTTCTCATTTAATTTTTGGGCACCGACTTTGTCCCAGCTTCATTCACCACTGCTGTCAGTCATGGTCTGTTCCAATTATTCCCGGGAAGTTTAGCAAGCTCCCTCCGCTGCCCAGGTCCCCCTGCTGGCCTCACACTGGTACTGCAGAGACTCAGCTCTGCCCGCCCCCACCCTCAGAGCGGAGCTGTGCACTAGCAGCCCCTGCCTCAGCGCTTCTCTGACACATTCATGCAAGGTGACCAGTCATGGTGACTCATATTCCTTAGCTCTCTTCTGCATCAGTGCTGGGGGTTTCCAGGAACTCTGGTGGCATGGATGCCACCAGAAGGACCAGCTGAATGCTTCCTGGGGCTCATCTCTCTATTCCTTCCCTTCTACCAAAGCAAGGCTGATAAAGAGAAGCAGAGCATCAGCCTAGGCACTCTCAAATTCCCTTTCAGGCTGTCTTAGCTTTTAAACTGATGTTGCACTTGTCACCCCAGACCAAAACATGGAGACTGGTCTTTTCAATGAACCGGAAGCGTCCTCATCACAGTCTGAACCTGTGAATCTCCATGTCTCTCCTCTCATCCCCTTTCCTGGTGTCTTCCTTTACCTTCCCTTCCTACCTCCCAGGAACCACCTTTATGCCACGGAGCCATTCTCTCCACATTTTGGCTTATCACAAAATTGCCTTCAAGCTTTGCTGTGAACATATAAAGGAAGGCTTTTTGAGTTAAGGAAATTCTTCTTTTTCAACAAAACATGGCTCTCAAGTTTTCTTATCACTTTGATGAGGTCTGCAAGCCCAGCTGTGTTCCAGACAGTACCCACCACCCCATGAAGACAGGCACACCGGTGACACAGAGAGGAGAACCAGAGGGCTACGTGATTTGTAGGACGGAAAGATACTCTGAATTATGAACAAATATCTCTATTGCATTGCTCTTTATTTGTTAAGTATAAAGGGCTTTATATTCTTTGTCTCCCGAAATAATTTCAACAACCCTACTAGGTAGATACTGATGTTACACCCATTTTGTAACTGGGGAAACTGAGTCTCAGTGAGGTTAAGGCTTTGTCAGGATCACAAAGACCAGAAAAATAATGGAGCTGAGCTTCAAATCCACGAGTACTGTCTTAATCAGAGTCTGTCACTCTCCAGATCTTGTTCAGAAGAGCTACATGGTGGTTGCCACTAATTACACTTGACTCTTAGTGTTTGGGATTTCCAGCAGAAAAGGCAGTCCTCCTTTCTCCTAGGTGGTTCAGACATTCGCCTCCCTTATTTGTTGATCTCCAGCTTTTAAGGAGATGAAAGGTAGCTCTTACTGAAGGTTAGGGCATCCCTGATACAGATCCTGTAAAGAGGTAAGTTAGATCATTCTTTAAAAAAAAAAAACTTGAAATAATGTGCTATTGTAGTGGTAAGTGGTAAAATGTGGTAAGAATAAGGGGCTCCCTGAGTCCCCCTCATTACGTGTGAGCTGCGTGGTGACTTCCTTGTAGGAATATGAAAATGAGGACGAAAAAAAACTCTCTAGAGGAGAAACCTGACAGGTAGTGCATCCAAGTAATGGAGTTTGTCCCCTTGACATGACGTGATGAAAATGGCAGTTTACTGCCGTTCTTTCCTTTCTATAAACCCGTACCCCCAGTCTAACTGTGAGAAAATCTTCAGACAATTTCCAGTACAGGGACACCCTGTAGTACACCTTATCACACTCCTCAGAACTGTCAGATGTCAAAAATAAGTTTCAGATGCTATCATAACCAAGAGGAGCCTAAGAAAATGTGACAACTAAATGTAACGAAATGTGATATCTTGGATGTAATCCTGGAACAGAAAAGGAAATTAGGTTAAAAATTATATATATTATACACACACATACTCCATTTAACACGTGTACATTCCATTTTATATACATGCCATTTCGCAAATAACTTCTGAGAGCCTACTATGTCCTGCGCACTGCAGTAAGCAAGGGCAGTGCGGTGTCACGGAACATGGACAGTGGTGCCGCTGGCACGGAGTGGACAGCCTGGTGGGAGAGGGAGCAAACAAGTACATATGATATGTATATATGTAATGTATTTATACCCCCACACATGATTATTTAATTCTACCACTTACAAGTGGTCCAGGGCAGAAGGACAGTGTACTATGATCATGAACGAGAGGAGGAACCCAATGTAGTCTGAGGGATTATCGCAGACTTTCTGTAAAGAATTTAAACTAAGGCCTGACGTATAAGTAGGAGTTGGCCTGGTGAAGAGAGGGGGATTAGACTCCAAATGGCAAGACCACCTTTAAAGCTCTCAGAGCAGATCCCAGGATTTGAATTGGTTCGGTTGAAGGAAGAATGGAAGAAGATACACTGTTAGATGACTATGAGAATGTGGGGGTGAATACCAGCTTAAAGGGTTGGATTTAATGGCTAATGCATTTAACACTGAGAGGAGGAATGCAAAGGAACGAACACCTTTGAGCGAGAAGATGACTGACGGATTGTTTCAGACAGCTGCTCAATAAAGGCAGACATATTTTCCTCTCAGAGACACTTTCTGCTTCTATGCTGATTAACTGTTCTCTTCCTCATCCACTCCTTCCTCCTTCTTCTTTTACTATGCAGTTTTAAAAAATGTGCCACTTAAATATATTTTTATAACTTATATTCCTTACTAGCCAACTTTATTATCATAGCCTCAATGCTGATCTCCCCAAAGAGGTGAAAGATGTGTACACCGAAAACTCTGACGTTGATGAAAGAAACTGAAGCAGACACAAGTAAGTGGAATAATATCCTGTGTTCATGGAAGAATTAATAGTGTTAAAATGTCCATACTACCCAAAACCATCCATAGATTCAATGCAATTTCTATCAAGATTCCAGTGGTATTTCTTATAGAATTTTTTTTAATCCTAAAATTCATATAGAATCACAAAAGATACTGAATAGCCTAAGCAATTCCGAGAAAGAACAAATCTGAGGTATCACACATTCTAATTTTAAACTATATTTCATAGAAACAGACTCATAGAGAACAGATTGACAGCTGTCACAGGGATGGGGTTGGTAGGGCTGGGCAAGAAAGATAAACATATTAAGAAAAAAAATAACTCATAGACACAAACAATGGTATGCTGATTACCAGAAGGAAAGGGGGGTAGGATAGGTAGAAGAGGGTATCGGGGGATAAGTAGTGATGGAAGGAGATTTTACTTGGGGTGGTGAACACACAATACAATACACAGATGATGTATTATAAAATCATACACTGGATCTTATGTAATTTTATTAATCGATGTCACCCCAATAAATTCAATTAAAAATTTTTAAATAAAACTATATTTCAAAGCTATAGTAGTCAAAACAGTATGGTACTGGAATAAAACCAGACACAGAAACCAATGGAACAGAATCAAGAACCCAGAAATAAACCCAAGTGTATGCTCTCAGCTAATATTTGACTAGCGAGCCAGGAATGCTCAATGCAGAAAAAAGATTCTCTTTAACAAGTGCTGCTGGTAAAATTAGATATTCACATGCAAGAATAAAAGTAGGCCCCTATTTTACACCACTCACCAAAACTTTCCTTGAAATGGATTAAAGACTTTAACGTAAGACCTGAAAACTAAAAGAAGCTCCTAGAAGAAAACATAGGAAAAATACTTCTTGACACTGGTCTTAGCAATGATTTATTTTAAATTCTATTTCTTAGAGAGAGAGAGAGAAGGATTGATTTGTTGTTCCACTTATTGATGCATTCATATTCATTGGCTGCTTCTTGCATGTGCCCTGACTGGAGAGCTGACCTGCAACCTTGACATATCAGGATGACACTCTAACCAAGTGAGCCACCTGGCCAGGGCCAGCAATGATTTTTTGATATGACTCCTAAAGCACAAAGCAAAAATAAACAAGTAAGACTACAGCAAACTAAAAAGCTTCTGCACAGCAAAAGGAATGGCCAGCAAAATGAAAAGGCAACCTATGCAATGAGAGGAAGTATTTGCAAAACACATATCTGATAAGAGGTTAATATCCAAAATATATAAGGAACTCCCACAACTCAATAGCACAAACCATCTGATTTTAAAATGGGCAAAAGATCTGAATTGACATTTTTTTCCAAAGAAGATATTCAAGTGGAAAAAGTGTTCAACATTACTAATCATCAAGGAAATCCAAACCAAAAGCACAATGAGATATCACCTCACATCTATTAGAATGGCTATTATCAAAAAGACAGGAAATATCAAGTGCTGGGGAGGACATGGAGAAAGCAACCATGGTATACTGCTGGTAAAATTGTGAATTGGTACAGAATTGTACTTGATAAATTTGTACTTAAAATTTCTTTAAGTCTATTGAAAGTTACTAAAAAAAATTAGAGCTGGAACTACTTGAAGAGACTGAAGGCTAATGAGTTTGGATTAGCAGACAAGACTAAATTCATTCAGTTTTTGGAAGTTTAGGGAATGGTGGGCTCTTTGAGATACAATGCCAATGAATGATTTTTATATGTGGCAAACCCCAAAAAATTTAAAATAAAAAACAGAACTACCATATGTCTCAGCAATCTTCTAGGTATAGATCTGAAAAAGTGAAATTGCTATCTCAGAAAGACACTTGTACCACCATGTTTGTTTCACCCTTATTTACAATAGCTAAGACATGGAAGCAAAGTAAGTGTCCATGAACAGGTGACTGGATAAAGAAATTGTGAGATATGTATACATATACATACAATGGAATTTTAGTATGCAATATCTTTAATATCCATGCTGATATATATATATATATATATATATATATATATATATATATATATATCTCCAAGGCTCATTCTTTTCCATCAGTCTAAATGCTTCACCCCCTCCTAAGCTAAGATCCTCCTCATTCTTGAAGGGCTAATCCAAATTCAATGACTCAGAAAAGCTTTCTCCGGTCTCCCCTTCGAGCTTCTTTGGTATTCAGGTAATCTCTCAAAAGTTTTTCATTTATTTTGCATTGTAATTGTGTTTCCATGTTTAGCTTGGCAATTAAACTTTCGGTTCCTTTTGCATATTTGCACATCACTACCTGCCTAGGCTCCAAATTTAGTACAGGGTTTTGTTCATGGAAAGCTTTTAGATATATGTTAAATTTTAACATTTTTAATTTAAAAAATAGCTGGTGTAAGTTCTACTTCCATTTCATGTAATAATATGCTCTTTAATGTCCATAGAAGGAAAGTTTTAAATATGCAATAATAGAATGTCTTTCCATTTCCTCAATCCACGCAGTCATAGTCAGGATAGAAATGAGCATAGGCACTCTCAAATTAATCAGACATTGTTCAAAAACAGCTATAAATCAGTTTATAGAAACTGAGACAAGATCCCCGCCCCCCAAAAAACAATACTCCCGGTAGCATGAGTGTAAAGGGAAGTGTCGACGTTGTGGCGTTCTAGGCACAGAGCCCAGGAAGTAGCTGGCCCCATCCCATGCTCAGTTAGACGCTCACTTGCATCTGCACATGTATGCATTGCGCTATGTTTGAGGCCTCACTGGTTCAATTTCTTTGGAGAATAAGCCTCTGCACTTAAGGAGATGTGGGCAGAGGTCGTGCCCTGGCTGCCCGGGGTGGGATAAGAGGAGCGAGGATCACTTGTGTGCGCCCAGATGAACCCGTCTCCTAAGTTCAGCCACAGCCACTGTCCACCAGCAGTACGGGGAACTCCCAAAAAATTCTCTTCGCGTTTGGTCAGAAATATCCTCTTTGGCCCTTTGGCTATAATTTTCTCTGCCTTAAGAAATGAATTAATTTTTCCTTTTGCTTTTCCTCTCGCCAAACTGTGATAAACTCTTCTGTCCACTGTTGTCTTCTTTTCCTATCTTTTTCCTTCTGGTTCAATACCTTCATTAATTCATTACTGTCACAAAGAGGGGGGACCCCCTCAAAAACAATACAATTATCTTCTGGAGGGTGGACCTCTTGTAGCAAGGCTTCCCCTGTGAGGTGAGTGTTCTAGGAACCCACCTGTATCAGTGTACCAGCTGGTGGTGTTGTGAGAGGCTGCGTTCAGCTTCAGTGAATTTTTTTTGAAGACTCTTTTAATGCATTTGCTCATTTCATGATGGGTGGTTTACGAACACACCTGCCCACACAGTACTGATGTCCAGCGGTTTTTGACCAAAAATGGCATGATTCCTGTGCCCTACCTTCCCTATTCACCTGATCTTGCCCTGAGAGACTTTATTTTTTGTTTCCTCAGATGAAAAATGTCCTCAGAGAGAAACGTTTTGCTAATGATGAAGAGGTGAAACAAAAAACTGGCAGAAGCACTAAAAGGTATCAAAATTGCCAAGTTCAAAAACTGTTTTGAACAGAGGAAAAAACATCTTGAATGGTGTATTGCATCAAACAGAGAATACTTTGAAGGTGACTGAAGTTTAAATATCTAAGAATAAAAACACAATTTTTTTATAAATTCCATTTTGGGGGGTTCCCCCCTTGTACATTAGGTTTGGGGAGGGGAGGATACAAAAGTGTCTGATGAATCAGCTTTGTTTAACCAGAAGCCCTTGACTTGGCCATCTGTACCATACTTTCATGTCAAGCCCTCGGAAAATTCAAAGCCAAATCCAAATAATTTGAAGCATTGTTAAAGAGAAGGAATTTGAATTGTACGTGACTCTCAGTGCACAGATCAATGAATGAAAGTTCTTAGGAAAAACTTAAATTTCCACAACATAAATTTTGAAATAATCAGAGCTATCCCAGGAGGTCAGAGAACATTAGTATCTCTTCTCTGTCACTGATTCTTAAAACAACATAACACCTTTGTTCAAGAAACTCATTCAAGTTGTCTTTGGAGCTGGGTAATAAAGCATGTTGATATTCTGAGTTACTTGAATGAGTAACATTTTTACACGAGATTATCAGTGACTTCTGGTCATTTAAGCTCAGGATCAAGAGCCAGAATAAAGGCTTTTCCTTAAAGTACATGACAAATCTGGGCAGAACTAACAAGTTCAGTGGCCATTTAGACATCAGATTTGTTCTGCTTGGGGCATGGGAGGCAGTATAATTTAATGGCATCTGGAGTGAGAAAGAACTGGGTTCATAAACCTGGCTCTAATACTTGACACCTCTCAAGTGAATTTAGGCAAGTTATTTAATGTCTCTAAGCCTCAATTTCCTTATCTGTGAAATGGGAACAATCCTACAAACTTCATAGGGTGGCTGTGAAAATTAAATGAGATACCACTAGCATAACTGGTGAACCTGGTCTATCAATATTATAAGATTTCAGAACCTCCAGCCAAGACAGAGGCATAGGTAGACAAGCTGTGCCTCCTCACACAACCAAAAGATGAAGGCAATAGGATATCCTGGAGGCCTTAGGAACCGCCAGGATATCTTTAAAACAACAATTTTAAAACAAAAAGGAACCAAAACTGATAGAAAATTGAACTTTATGGAAGTCCGACAACCAAAGAGTTAAAGACACGTTCATCCAGACCAGTAAGCGGTGCTCGGCCAGACGGCAGTTTGTGAAGCCAGGCGTGCAACACTGAAACAGGCTGGGGGGACCGTGGCTGGCGGACCCAGACCCAGTGGGACCAAGCCAGTGGAGCAGACGGTCCCGCATTCACGCACAGATAAACTGGGAGAAAAAGTTGAGGAGCGGAGCAGACCACATAGCCCAGGGGCTCAGCACGGGGAAATAAAACCTAAGACCACCAATTGAAAACACCTGTGGGGGTTGAGATGTCAGTGGGAGGAACTCCCAGCCTCACAGGGGTTTGTTGGAGAGACCCACAGGGTCCTAGAATGTGCACTAGCCTGACCGTGTGGGAATCAGCACCAGAAAGGCCCAATTTGCTTGTGGGCAGTGGATGGAGCAAGTGCCATTGTGCCCGCTCAGACTTCTTCCCCACAGACAGCATTACAACACAACAACGTGGGTTACCCCGCCCTGGTGAACACCTAAGACTCCGCCCCTTATTTGTAACATGCACGCTGAGAGAGAAAAAAATGGCTCAAATAAAAGAACAGATCAAAACTCCAGAAAAAATACAACTAAGCCATGAAGAGATAGCCAGCCTATCAGATGTTCAAAACACTGGTAATCAGGATGCTCACAGACTTGGTTGAATTTAGTCTCAAATTAGATGAAAAAATGAAGGATACACTAAATGAAATGAGGGGAAATGTGCAGCGAACCAATAGGGATGGGAAGGAAACTGGGACTCAAATCAACGATGTGGACCACAAGGAAGAAAAAAGCATTCAACCAGCAAAGAGTAAAGAAACAAGAATTCAAAAAAATGAGGAGAGGCTTAGGAACCTCCAGGACATCTTTAAACATTCCAACATCCGAATCATAGGGGTGCCAGAAGGAGAAGAGGAAGACCAAAGGATTGAAAACTTATTTGAACAAATAATGAAAGAGAACTTCCCCGATCTGGCAAAGGAAATAGACTTCCAGGAAGTCCAAGAAGCTCAGAGAGTCCCAAAGAAGTTGGGCCCAAAGAGGAACGCACAAAGACACATCATAATTACATTACCCAAGATTAAAAATAAGGAGAGAATCTTAGAAGCAGCAAGAGAAAAGGAGACAATCACCTACAAAGGAGTTCGCATAAGACTGTCAGCTGATTTCTCAAAAGAGACCTTACAGGCAAGAAGGGGCTGGAAAGAAGTTTATCAAGTCATGAAAGGCAAGGACCTACATCCAAGATTACTCTATCCAGCAAAACTTTCATTTAGAATGGAAGGGCAGATAAAGTGCTTCCCAGATAAGGTCAAGTTCAAGGAGTTCATCATCACCCAGCCTTTATTATATGAAATGTTAAAGATTTATCTAAGGGAGGATTATCAACGGGGGAGTGGGAGGGGGAGAGAGGGGGAAAAGGTACAGAGAATAAGTAGCATAAATGGTAGGTAGAAAACAGACAGGGGGAGGTTAAGAAGGTATAGGAAATGTAGAAGCCAAAGAACTTATATGTATGACCCATGGACAAGAACTAAAGGAGGGGATTGTGGGGGGATGTGCAGGGTGGAGGGGAATAAAGGAGGGAATATGGGACAATTGTATTAGCTTAATCAATAAAATGTATTTTTTAAAAAAGATTTCAGTGCATGTTAGCACTCTTTTGTCTTCTCTACACCGCTGTCAACCCTTTGTTGCCACTGATGAGAGAGAAATAAGCCATGAGCATTAAGAAGGAAGAGTTAGATTTTTAAAAACTACTCAATGGAAACAAAGAAAACGCACCCCATAGTATAAAACTCAAATGGAATTTGAGTTAGGAGATATCCATCCTATCACTAAGTCATAAAATTGTGATTTTGAGTATATAGCCTAAGCTCTCTGGGCCTCAGTTTCCTATAATGAAACATAATAGTAACTCAGTAAAAGTGTATTCAGCAAATGAATTAATAACAAAATGGAAAAAGTGATTCCTGATTGGACCAACCACCGCAAAGAGCAAGGTTTGGGGTCTAAAGTAAAAATACCGAAAACAAACACAAGCATTGAGGGGAAAATCAGACTTTCAGCGGAGAAGACACTGGGCAGGGCCTGCTGGTCAGGTCTGTCCCTGCTGAGTCCCTGAGGCAGGACCCAGGGTTCACCAGGGAGCAGGGAGCAGCCAAAGGCAGGCTTCGCCCTCGCCACCCTCCTCCTCGTGACTCCCACTCCGAGAAACACTGCCTCCACCCCTGGGAGCAGGGATCTTCATTTCTGGAGATGATAAAGGCCCATAGAAGGGGCAGTTACAGGACTCACCCCTTAGCTGTGGGGCTGGCCTAGTGGAACTTTACAGTTCCTTCAAGTCCGTGAAGTCTAATTTCTTTGGTCCCTATTTCCATCCCTAGAGCAGCCTTTCAGGAAAAAATGGACTCCCTGTGAGGAAAGACTGCTTTCCTATATTTACGGCATCTAGCAGAGTGCTCTGTGGACCATCGGCATCTGTTACACTTCCTGATCAGTCAGTTTGGAAGAGCTGCTGCTGCTTAATCAACTTCAAGGGAAAAATATATTTCTCAATAACTTAAACCTGGAGTAAGATATTCAGTATAAATTAAACTTTCCTGAAGTAAAGGAATTATTGGAAACAGTTTAGATATTCACTTCTCTATCTCCCATTCACCCCGCCCAACTCCCTCATTTTCCAGGCCCTTTGCGCTGTTAGTTGATAGAGTAGTATTTTGATGTCATAATAACAAAACATGACTTTTTGTTGAGTCAAGTCAATACACATAGCAGACTTTATAAATACCAGCTACCACTTCAAGGGGTGAGTCTTTCCCATCATTACTTGTGGGTGATTTTCAGTTAGCGTGTCCATTCTCACTCCTTAGGACGTATTCCTTTAAGAGCTCCAATGTAGCTCAGCACTCCTAACCTCATTTCGGAATAAAATAGGCCAATGATATTGCCAGCCTGACATGTCCTACCTAGCCATATTAACTTAAAAAAAAAAAAAGGTAAACTGTTCTCTCCAAATAAATTAAGAAAGTATTTAACAATTTCAATAAATCAATGCAAGCAATTAAAATATCTTACATTGTAATTTATCTCCTTTGGAAATATATCTTAATTGCTTAGGCCTTTCCTATAGAAATATTCCAAAGCCTCAAAATGAGATGTTTAAATATGCTGATGATTCTTCATAAGAGCTGAGCAGCATTTACATCTCTGGAAATAGTTTTGCAATTTGACAATGGATGGACATGTGTTGGTCCTGTTTGGTAGGTTACACTTAGAGTTTCTTCTTAGTAACTGGACAGGGCTCCAAAGGATGAGAAAACGGGAGAGGAGCCCTTGCTGGTGTGGCTCAGTTGGTTGGAATGCCATCCCATACACCAAAAGGTTGGGGGTTTGATTCCCAGTCAGGGCACAAACCTAGGTTGCAGGTTTGATCCCCGATCAAGGTGTGTATGGAAGGCAACCAATCTCTCTCTCTCCCTCTCCCTCTCTCTCTCAAAAATAAATAAACATTTTTAAAATAAAAAAAGAAAAGCAAGAGAGGAGATAAATAAGAGGAGACAAGACATATGAACATCCTCTTGGCCTCCATGTTATCTTCTCTTTAAGGCAGATACAAGACTCCACACTAGATTTGGTTCTGTGCGAGGAATCTTTAACTGGGTGTTGCCAGTCGGGAGTGAAAAAGAAGAGGAAGAAGGCAAAAGATGTAGGAAGAAAAGGGAGCCATTCCCAAAAGCAGGTCAGAGAATGAGTTCAAATGAGAGTAAGAAAAATGTTGAGAGTTTAAAATACTTATTTCTAGGTTCAACTCTAGAGAGTCTATAGGTCTGGGGTGAAGCCGGACAATCCATGTTTTAAAATATTTCCCATCTGATGCTTATGCAAGATTTGTAGACTACAGCTTGTGCTTAAACAATCAGGATCTAATTTTTAAGTCTGCCTTGGGGGCAGGGATGCCTGAGGATACTTAAAGTTAGTTGGTTAGAATACTTTCCTCTTTTCTCTTTTTATCCCCTCTGCTCCTTTCAAAGTGCAAACTCTTGTATTCGTTGCCCAGGGAAAGGATAAGCTGGGATGGCAAGGAAATAACCTGCCAGTGTCTTCCAGAAATCTAATATCCTTAGGGGGATTAGATACACAGGGGAAAGGTTTGAGAGCTGGAGGGTGGGGTACTGAGGAGGGTGGGCCATCCCTAGGAAAAGATGGGGACAAAAGATTGAAAAAAAGAAAGAAAAAGATTGAGAAAGATTGTCTTGGCAGAGAGCATTGGCGGGGTGGGGGTGGGGGGCGTGCGGGGGCGGGGGTAGTTGGCCAGGGATGGCCAGGGAGCCTAGAGGACAGAGGTAGTTTTTGTGCCCTCTGGAGGAACTCTGTGTCCTTCCCTGGGGGAAGAGCCTGACACAGTGTGTTTAATGACAAAGAGCATCATGCTTCACTCCCCAAGGGCTGACGCCCAGCAGGGTAATAAGAACCTGGAGAGGGAATGACTGTACTGTGAATCTAGGCAGGCAGAGCTTTAAAGGACTTCAGAAAGGGTTTGGAGCCTTAGAGTGGTATAGAAGCTGCAGGATACCTGTGCCTCGGTAGAACAACGAAGGAACAGAAACATCTGGATTGAAAGGGCCAGAAGGCCGGAATGAATAAGAGGGGACTTGGAAATGATTTGCCTAGAAAGAAGACATCAAGAAACAAACAGTTTGCCACAGCACTGTGTGAACCCTTTGACACAACCCTGGGAGAGGATATGGTGAAACCTGATATGACTGAGTTTATATTTCTGCTTCCTCTGAAAAAATGGGGTTTTGAAACAGATTCTGTTGAGTTAAGGCAATATAAAATTGCATTTCTTGCATACTTGAGTTGTGGACACAAGATTCATGTCTGTTGCACAAAAAACTCACAAATTGAGTTGTGGTGGCATCCCATAATAAACCATTTAACAGCCTGGAGTCGGTGGGAGGGCGATGTGCTTGCAGATGAGTTTCTCACAATTCCAGTCAATAGCCACTGTATGCATGTATCTCTCGAATTCTAATCTAAGACGTTTTGAACTAGGGCAAAGAAGTACGGTTGCCAGATTTAGCAAATAAGTTATTCCACGCAATATTTGTAATATTGGAGACATACTAAAAATTATTGTTTATCTGAAATTCAAATTTTACTGGGCGTCATATATTATCTGGCAACTTTGCAAAGAAGGGAACTCACTTATAGGTGTCTGGGGTCCAATAAGACGTCTCTCAATGTGCGCTGATTGGGTTCGCAGGGTCCCTCTGCTACCCCAGAAATCCTGCCAAGGCCCTTGCTGAGAAGCAGCTGAACATAACTTGGTGAGAAGAGGCAGGAATGTCAGTGACTCAGCAGTTTCTGTAGATATCTCAGGTTCCACTGCCTCTGCCCATTGGCTGTGGGAAGTTCTAGAATGCTTCCTGGTGTAACAAAAGAAGTACAAGTTTTGAAATCAGTCAGACCTGTGTTCAAAACCCATCCTTGTCAACTACCAGGTCTATGATATCGAATGAACTACTTACCCTTCTCTTCTAGAAAGATAATGAACACATGTAAACACCCAGTGGGGTGTATGGCACACGTGGGTACTATATGCTGCTATCATTTCATGCATTTGGCTACTAAGTAAGAGTGTAGGACACTTTAAATCATATTCCTTGGTGTCTGCCCTGCATCTGGAAGATTTCACTTAGATATTGCAATTATTTGGGAACACAATTTGTCCCATTGTAATCTTAGGTCTATGTATCTCTGTCTAGAGCACATATTAAAAACAATTTTTATTTATTAATTTTAGAGAGAGAGAAGGGAGAGAGAAGTATCCATTTGTTATTCCACTTATTGATGCATTGTGTGCCCCGACTAGAGATTAAACCCGAAACCTTGGTGTGTCAGGACAACGCTCCAACGAACAAACGGAGCTACCTGGCCAGGTAAAATATACATTTTTACAGTCGCCTCTTTTAAACTGGTCTTTCATATGGAAGAGTTTATTTACATATAAAAAAGGAGTGACCTCCTGAGCTTGTACGCATGTCCCCTAATTGAGTGTCCTGATTACAATTCCCCTGATCTGGGCAGCGGGGACAATGCTGGTCTGTGTGAAGCTTTTATTCTCCCGGCCTAATCAATTGTTTAAGTGGGAGAATGTAACCCTAAAGCCATTCATGCAATACTGACTTCTAAAAGGAAATTTATCTGCGTAAGTATTTACTCAAAATACTTAAAAATCAAACAACACCCTGGCTGGTGTGGCTCAGTGGATTGAGCACCGGCCTGAGAACCAAAGGGTCTGCGGTTCAATTCCCAGTCAGGGCACATGCCTGGGTTGCGAGCCAAGGTCCCCAGTAGAGGGTGCGAGTGAGGTAACCGCACATTAATGTTTCTCTCCCTCTCTTCCTCCCTCCGTTTCTCTTTAAAAAAAAAAAAAAAGTAGCAGTACAAACCATTTCAACATATATGTCCCTAAATGGCAGGACCTATGTCATCCTGATTCTGCTGCAGAACATATGGCCCAGGGGTAGTAAATATTTGTTGAATGATATTCCAAAGGTCTGGTTTTAATCCCTGAGGAAAAGCACTATCTTCCTTTGATTACATAAAAGTGATTTTTTTCTGTTTACTTCTGATACTCCAATTAGTACATGGTCTCAGGTAAATTGAGTTTAAAAGGAATGAGGAGAATAAAGGTATTTTAACAATAAAATATTATTTTAGCCAATTTTATTTTAAGGTATTTTTTTAAATACACAGAAAAAAAAATCCATAACATAAACGTTGTCCAGGGAAATAATGGATTGCAAAACCTTCTACGAGTATGCATTCACCACTCCATACACATTCATCCAATTTATACTTCGTGCTCTGGATATAAATTGCTAGGAATCCATGAAGTGGCAATAAGGAGGGTCTTTTCTTTCTAATGTTTTATTTATTAGTCCTTCATTATTTATGACCTTAGTAAGCGATACTCTGCACTTCTGCAGCACCATTCCTGCAAAGTATCACTCATCGTTCTTGCCTTCATTTTACAGCTTTTGAATTTGGGTCAATAAGGAGCCAATCTGGACTCAGAGGATTGACTTATGGAGGGTGAGTACACCAAAGGTGAGTTCAGATTGGCCATGAATCTGGCGGAAGTTTCGAGAGTTCTCAGAAATGGCTAGTTGTGACTGTTGGTCAGGAGGTAAAATTTTCTCTCTCCTTTCTCATCTCAGCCTTCCCTTCATTTCTCTTATGTCACTCCCTAAACATTTCCCCTTTTTCTATATCGCTCACATGGTTAGGAAGTTTTCAGTGAAAGTTGCTATAAAACAAAGTCTAACCAATGACCTGACCTGCCTTGTTTAGGTGTGATGTAGAAGCGGCCTCTGTACTTTGCTTTTCCTTAGATTGAAATGGAGACAGAAACCTTCTAAGAACTATTGCATTTTTTCTTCCATCTCAGTTTTTAATATTATTCAAGAGATTCTGTTCTAAAGTTAGTGATGAAGAAAATGAAAGGGAAAAGTCAGCTGATTTTGCCGGCAAACCCAACCCAAACCACGGGAGAAGGAAGATGCTGGTATCGACGAGAGAACAGCTGCAAAGGGTGTGATGAGCTCAAGGGACAGGCTTATGCACAATGGCCGACAGAGAAAACAGAAAAATGGCCTTACATTCCCCAGCCTACTCCCAGTGCCCTTTTGTACTTCTGTCTCCTCACCACCCAGCACCTGACCACTACCTGTTTGCAGAGTGACCGCAGTTTTGCACAGGACTATCTACTGTGAGAGAGACAAGCGATTATACTCAAGTGTCAGCAAGCATAAAGGTAGCATCCATCACTGATCTCAGCATTTCAGCTGAAAGGAATGGGTCTATAAGCAGGTGCTTCTTGAAGGAAGTGCTTATGACAACGCTGACTCACAGTGGGCACAGGATTTTATAACCAAGCAATTTTTTTAAAAAGCCGGTTTAACTATTACCGATTTAAAGCATCCAAGTCATGGCTTGGATTTCCTTGTGGCTGGTAGAAGTTGATTGTTGCTTGCTTAGGGCCTCTGTAGAGACTCATGCATGGTCTGCTTTGATGTTTTAATTCTATTCATGGTGAATGGTGGAACCTCCCTGTGCCGGCGTGGTTTTCCATAATTGGGGGTGGTGGCGCGTTTCAGTAGGGTTTGCTCAAGGTTTGTAGAGTTGCCTTTTGTTTGTGTGGCAGTACTGCCTATTTAATATTGAATATTGATTAGTATAACTTCATTCATCTTTGCTTTGGAAAATGTTTTAGGGTTCTTTTTGGTTTTGTTTCTGGTTTTGAAGAACCACATTTTTGATTGCTCATGATATCCTATAGTTCTTACAGTGGACCCGAACAAGATGAGTATACTGAGGACATAGGCCATGGGTTATAGATACTGGCTTAAAATATCTTGTTAACTAATTGCCATATTTGGTTAATTGCTCTGTAAAATCAACTTTGCTGACTATGGTAACAGAGGATGAGAATGTACCATATACAGAATTTCACTTTGAGTAATGGTCTAACTTTGGAAAAAGAAGCTAATGCAAATAAAAACAAAAAAATACATTTCATTTCTGCTCATTTTGTCTTTGGTAAAGTTGAAATGTACCAAACACTAAATAAGAGAGAAAAAAGCTACATGTTCTGTAAGCTGCTGGTTTATCAACTCTTAAATTGTTGGTTCTTGTTGATAAATGAGGAATAGGAATTCCTAAGCTTGCTCTTCATAGAAACTTTGGTTGACTCATTACCTCAATGAATAATGAGTAATGCTTTCATCCTTAAGCATTCACATAGGCAAATGTGTATCTATTTGGCCTAGAGGAAGGGAGGTGTATGTGAGCCCTTGAAAAATGACTTTTCATTTCTTGTATAAATGTTTAGGCCTTCTCTGTTGCAGGAATCAATAAAAACTCACTTGGAGTGTGATGTGGAAAGAATACCTTTTATCACCAACTTCAGGGAATCTTTAGATTAAATCCATTATTACATTTTTCCAGAAGTAATTTTTGGAGAAAATACTATATCTGAATATTGTCTTGACTTCATATCACCTATTTGAAAGAGCAAACTATTAAAAGTAGGTCATCTATTTGCTTGTGTTTATGATTTGCCAAGTAGAAAGCTGCTCTCATACCTGCTCTTACAGTTTAGGGAAGTGAAGTCCTACAGATGTCACTCCAAGTTGCCATCTAGCATTTTAGATACTGGATACTAACCCACTACTGAGAGTATTCCTTCTTAGAGTTTCTGCTTGCTTTTCCACCTTACAAATGATTTTGTGAGTGCTTTGGAAAGGGAAATGTCATAGCAATCCTAAGGCAGTAGTCTGATACTTCTCAAAATCTCTCTCTGCTCATAGCTTTTGGATTATAAAATGGTTTATTTTACCTCCATGTTTTTTGTTTGTCATGAGTTAATTCTAAAAGGAAATTTATGCAAATAAAAAAGGATATTTGGGGATTAACAAAGCATTCTTCAAATATTTTCACTTATGTATATATTTCATAACTACTGTTTAGTTTCAGACTTTTAACATTTTACATATGCTTTATAAAATATGGTGGCATGGTTAACTTTGAAAACACTGTTTCTCAAATGTCATGTGCATATGAGTCAGCACCTGATGATATTGTTAAAATACACATTCTGATTAAATAGTCTTGGGATGGGAAGAGATCCTTTATTCTAACAAACTCCCAGAGATTGTACTGCTAGTCTGCGAATAGCAAGGGGCCAAAAGACACCATTTAAACTGGGTTGGTTGTGCCTTTCTGGTGGTGGAGTGGCGTATACATTAGAGTTGTTAGCCTATTAATTAGTAGAATGCTCTCGAAAAGTCTTAATAAGGTAGGGTCTGATAAATTCGAGCATTCTCTACAAATGTTCTTTAAAATTAAAAAATCTTTGTACTCAGTGTAGTGTAAGCAAATTGATTTTTTCAAATGTTATAGTTTCACATATGAAAGAGTTTTCAACCTTAATGATGAGTCCAGTTTTCTAAAGTAGCTAATGAGTGGTATTAAGAAAACTAAACTAAGCCAATAGATTTATTGTATGGGATGAATTCAAAAGCACGTGTAGAATTTGGGTGGTGAATTATCAGTGTTAAGTGGCTAATAGAGCAGAGCATAGTACAGTAAGCTTTAGGTGAATTCAGTAAAATGGTAAAATATAATGTAGTATGTGGACAGAGATTGTTGTATTGTGTTATACACTGACATGTACTACATGCTCAGATTAGAAGCCAACACATAGTAGATTCTCAATAATTCCTTTTAATGTTTAGATTGTGTTTACAAATTGTTTATAACTATCCATATCTTCCTTTAGCCTTGATCTCAATTGTTTATGTTTATTCTATTTCATATTTGGCCTACAGGCCAAAATGTTTAGTCCTAGTTGGTTCATTAACTACTGTAATGCTAGGCTGAGTCTGGTCTTCCTGAACTTGGTTATTATTTCATCCAATAAACCTGAAGTTCCACTTAGAACTGATGAGTTTAAAATACGGCTTGAACTGTAGTGGAATGTACATAAACATAATATGCCAAAGGTTAATATGCACTGACGTACGCAGTCAGGAAGAGGAAAACTCTTACATGGCATGTTGGAATTCAGTGATATATACATAGATGACCAAAATTTGATTACATTAGTTAATTCATTTGGCTTTAAGTATTACTCTATTCCCAAAAGACAGAGAACACAGTAAGTTAATGAGAGTATAATAATATACATCTTTAAATATCTTCCCAAGGCTACGGCTCCACTTCCTCTAAAATACAGACCAAAAAAAAAAAAAAACCCAATAACTTTCTAGAATCCCAACCCCAATATACCTTCCTCCAGTTAAGATTGGGATGTATGATAAATTTTTTTAAAAACAACTACTTTCCTTTTTTAAAAAAAAACTTTTATTCATTCACTTGTAGAGAGAGGGGAAGGGAGGGAGAAAGAGAGGGAGAGAAACATCAATGTGCGAGAGATACATGGATCAGTTACCTCCGGCACACCCCCAACAGGGGACCTGGCCTGCAACCCAGGCATGTACCCTGACCGGGAACTGAACTGGCAGCCTTTCAGTTTGCAGGCCGGTGCTCAGGCCACTTAGCCACACCAGCCAGGGCTCCCCTTATTTTTATATCTAATTAAATGCTTGGTAATAATTGTCACATGAAATATGTGTGTGGGAGAACATGGAAATCCTTATAAAACTACTCTCAATCAAATAATAATTTGCTTCAATAGACATCCTAGTAGATACCTCATTTTATGTTGGTAGGGTAAAATACATAATTTTCTAACTTCTTATAATTGTCATCTCTAAATACTCCTTTGGCCAGAATTGTCTTATCTTTGAAAAATATACAAAAGCTGTTAGTGTCTATTCCTAAACTCTTAGAGAAGGGTTAGCAGCCTCTCTATTTGCTAATTTATGATAGGCAAATGGTTACCATATTTTATGGGGAAAAATAAGTTTCATGGAGGACAGGGACGCTGGCAGTTGAGATGTCTTCCAAAACGACCTGTTTTGGCTGAAAAACAAAAACAAAAACAAAACAAAACTGGGTCCTGAAGAAAAGAGAAGTTGGGCCAATCTTTGTTTTCAGGTTGGTTATTAGGAAGGAATTCCTGTCTTCTGTATTTTGTGTCATGTTCTGCCACTTGGTCTGAATATGAATAGCTGGGGTTTTTTTCCCTCTTTATCCTTCACAGTATTCTTTTGTTTCTATGATATACGTAGAATGCTTTAATACTGCTAACATGGCTTCTCTCTGTGACTTGGAGGTCTAACGTGCAATATCCCTTCTACCCAAACATCCCTGCCGATGAACTCTTGACTCTCACCTGTCACCATAACCTCATATTCCCGTGCCACGATGGGGCCTTGCACTCCCAGGTGACCTGAAGCCAGCTGTTTGAGTCTGGTCTTTGTAATGCCTATCACATCATACCTTTAGCAAATGTTCATTTTCACTATGCAATAAGACAGATCTGATTCAAAACATTTTAGTCAGTGTGAAGGCCATCAAAAAGAAGTTTCTAAAGTAAGGGGTTCTCCACTGAACTGAAAAAAAAACTCCAAACACATTTTTGAATAAAAAATGTTTTGAGTGGTAGGGAGGTTCCTAAATTGGCTACAAACATAATGGAATGATGACAGAGGCAAGAGCCTAGGCTTTGGAGTAAGGACGGGAGAAAATCATTTCAAATATTCTGTCTTCCATTATTTTAAAAATAATTTTTAATATCTATTTATTTATTAGAGAAGGGGAAGAGAGGGAGAAGGAGAGAGAGAAAAACATCGATTGGTTGCCTCTTGTATGTGTCTGCAGAGGGGGATCGAGCCTCAACCCAGGCACATGCCCTGACCAGAACTCTGACCCATGACCTTTTGCTTTGCGGGATGATGCCCAACCAACTAAGCCACAACAGAAACGGCTTAAAATACTTTTTTAAAAGATTTTATTTATTTATTTTTAGAGAGAGGGGAAGGGAGGGAGAAAGAGAGGGAGAAAGCAATGTATGGTTGCCTCTCACACGGCCCTCACTGGGGACCTGGCCCGCAACCCAGGCATGTGCCCTGACTGGGAATCGAACCGGGACCCTCTGGTTCCCAGCCCGTGCTCAATCCACTGAGCTACACCAGCCAGGGCCGGCTTAAAATAATTTTTTTTTTAAAGATTTTATTTTTAGAGAGAGGGGAGGGGAGGGAGACAGAGAGGGAGAGAAACAGCAGTGTACGGCTGCCTCTCACATGGCCCCCACGGGGACCCGGCCCGCAACCCAGGCACGTGCCCCGACAGGGAATCGAACTGGGACCCTCTGGTTCCCAGCCCACGCCCAATCCACTGAGCCACACCAGCCAGGGCTTAAAATAATTTTTTAAAATTATTTTTTATTTCTTTGGTACCCTCAAATGTGGAGTTTCCACATTTGTAGAACAAGGATAATAATTCCTCTCAGAATTGTGAGGATTATGTGACAATCTCTATGCTCATGAACATATTATGAATAAATGAATTCAGTAAATATTAATTTGTTATGCAATATAGAAAACGAAGACATGCAAGCTAAGAGAGGTTACGTAAAGCAGTTTAGCTGTATTCCTCATTGTATTATTTATCGCAGTAAAATGGAAACAGTTAACGTTGGTAGCAATTGAATATTGGAGAAATGAACTACAGTATATACAGAGCGACTGCTATGTGTCAACAGTGTTCCTATGTGTTCAAGATATAGCAGTGAGAAAAACTTCTTATCTTCTTCAAGTTCAAAAACTAGTAGGGGAGAAATGAGTTTCTATTAAAATACACTCAGTGAAACAACCGAAAACATAAGATCACTTCTCAGAGCCATTTCAATTTTATCTGGTCTGAAGACTGATGGGAATAGAAGTAAATAATAAAAAGGAAAGGATGAGCAAGAAGACAGTTAGTTCAGCCCTGGCTGGTGTGGCTCAGTGGATTGACTACTGGCCTGCTAACTGAAGGGTCACCGGATCGATTCCCAGTCAGGGCACATGCCTGGGCTGCAGGCCAGGTCCCCAGTTGGGAGCGTATGAGAGGTGACCACACACTGATGTTTCTCTCCCTCTCTTTCTCCCTCCCTACCCTTCTCTCTAAAAATAAATAAATAAAGTCTTTTATTAACAAAGAGATAGCTAGTTCATAACACAAAATTTACAAGTGGTAGCTTCTAATTCTGTGAACCACAGAATTTTGTAGGGATTTTAGGGATTAAATTTCATAATTTATAGAAATTGCTTAATTATAAGTAGTAAATAATTATGCCCTTCCCCTCAAAAAAACTATTACCTCTTAATATGGCTGGAAGGTTTTCAAGACTCCCTATTATTGTTCATGTCATTTGATATTTTTCCAATTTATATATAGTATCTCAGAGAAATGTTTAATAAGTACTTGTATGTTTGAATGCAGATACTTGAAGTTTTATAATCATGATAACTCATTATAACCCATTCTACTACAAGTAATTCATCATTGAAGAATGAGTTTGGTACCAAAATATGTGTGAGGAACTCTAGGTTTGATGGTTTGTAACTCCAAATTGAATTTCCACACAGAAACATTGTTATTTTAGATTCCCAAACTATGCACAAGAAGTTATCTCATCTCATAGTGAGGCTAAATACCATTTAAGGGTTAAGTTAAGCAGTGGGAAGTCTTGAATGCAGCTTTCTTCTTACCTCTTATTCCTTCTCTGCTGTCAGGCCTGATAGTTTCCAATAACTAATCAATGAAAGTGAGACTAATATATTATTGTTCCCTCAAAAATTATTTTACTTTAAAGAAATAACCATAAAGTGAGGCAAACAATTGAGATCAAAGCTAAAGGGGATACTTCCACGTTTCCATAAATCCTACCAGTTTTCTATTCTGAAATTTTGTCGTTTGGCCCAGCTCTTTTGCACGTCCCTTCCATTCACAGCTTGGACGTGAACTCTGTCCCACACAGCCCCAGGAAAGACATGATTTTTGAGTCCCAGCCAGTCTACAGTCTTGTGCTGGAAATTCTGAGTCTGGTAAGGTGAAAGGGAAAATGGGATGTGGCTACAGTTTATTACCCTGTATATGTCGCCCAGTTAAAGATTCAGGTAACAGATCTTTCTTGAGTTAAGTTAATAGGAGTTACTTTCCTCTGCTTGTCAAATGAGTAGCTAAAAATTGTGAAAAGTAAACAACCGTATTTAAGAAGGATGAGGTGCTTCAGAAGGACTCTCCTGGAGAGTCTAGAGGGCAGTTATTGGTGGAAGCTGGTATAAAGCTAGGAAAAGAAGCAGAAGAGGAAGTAGATTAATTGTGTTCATCATATTTGACAACCTTTTTATAGTCTTTGTGGTTATGGTCAGGGGAGCTACTGAAAGCTGTTTGTTCTGTAAACCTATGCCTGATACAGCATGATTCCTTAGGAGCTGAAAGATATTGCAAATACGAAGGTAATGTAAGTTTGGTTTCACAATTTAACTTAACATGATTTATATAGTGATTTAAATTGTTGAGTTCGGTGGTGGAGATGGTACAAAAGTCTTGGAGTTAATTATTTGTAACTGATATCTGGATGATACTAGAGATGCTCTTTATTTAAAAAAAATATTTTATTTATTTATTTTTAGAGAGAGAGGAAGGGAGGGAGAAAGAGAGGGAGAGAAACATCAGTGTGTGTTGCCTCTCACGTGGCCCGCTCTGGGAACCTGGCCTGCAACCCAGGCATGTGCCCTGACTGGGAATCGACCCAGCAACCCTTTGGTTTGCAGGCTAGCACTCAATCCACTGAACCACACCAGCCCAGGGCTAGATGCTTTTCTATCTAATCGGTTATTATGAGCTGTACAGACATTAATACTTTCATGAGAACCACTACCATTTTGAGGTTAATACTCATTCTATTTGTAGATGAGGAAACTGAAGGTTAGGCAGAGAATCAGTAACTTCTTCTACACAGGTCTGAAATTAAGCCTACTTGATTCCAAAGCTATTTATAAGCTTTAAAGTCAATCGCCTCAAATGGAATATTAAACCTATGTTTTTCCAGTTTTTTTCCCTTCCTAATTGGTTGATTATTTGTCTCAGATCTTACAGATCTTACAGAAATGTTGGGTTATAGTCCTGGGTTTGACTGCCCAGGTTAGTAAAACATGCAATCTGAATTCTTTAGACTAGTTTTGACCTTGAATGAGGGCTGGTCCAAGTGGTCGCCAAGACCTTTCAAAGGTCACCTCTTACAATCTATTCTGTGGATTCAGGATTTGAGCCAGCTCATTCACTTTCCTATATACAATGCCTTCTATTTGTTGTTAACTGGTTATATACCACTTACCTATAATGTGACTTGACTGGGTAAGTACTAACTGTAACCGTTTATTGTATTTCTCGTTTATCAGGAAATATACTAAGTGCGTTACACAAATGATCGGAACAGCTCCACAAGGTGGATTTTAAAGTTCCCATTTCATGGAGGAGGAAGCCAAGGCTCAGGTTTTGAATTATCCAAGGTCAAGCTACAGAGTGGCAGAGCCAGAATTCCAGTCTTGTGTGTTGGATAGTAAAGCCCTTATATGCTTAATGGAACTGTATATATATTTCCTAATTCTGGATTAGGCTTAAAGATCATGGATACTGTTTTCAACTAGTTTTTATAAGATTTTATTAGTTACTGTCTTTGATTTTACTAAGTGCTTGCTTACTTCTTTCTGCCCTCTTCACCAACCGGCAGAAGCAGAGTGGGAAGGAGGTCACTGCTTTCATTAAACGCCTTTTTCAAAGTATAAGTTTACAGCAAAGAGTAGCAAAAGGAATGGAACCCCCGGCTTTGTCACTCTGAGGCGGTCTGCAGGTCTCCTTCCGCATCATTTTTTTCTGAGAGGTCGGCTTTTCCACTGAACTACGTTCTCCGGCGTGCAGCGCGACGGAGAGCGCGGGCTCCATCAGCCCTCTTTCTCGCCAATCATCCGGTCGCAGCGTGATGATGCAAACGCGTCGGGCGCTGACGAGTGACGGCGTTCTGGCTCGCGACCGCGGCGGCGTGGTTAGCCCCGGCAATAGGCGCAACGGCGGAGGGGACTGCAGGGACGACGACGCCGGGGCGGGCGCTGTGCGCAGAGGGGAGTGGTAGGCGGGCGGCGCCGGCGGCTTCAACTGCGGCAGCCACGGCTGGGGCGACGGAAGAAGGAACCCCGTCAGCCGGCGGTCGAGTTGGGCCTAAGCTGCGAGTGGAGCCGCTACCTCTGTCCTCTGCGGGGGATCTCCATAGAGACTGTGACATACACAGAGGAGGGGGTCCGCGAGTGGCTACCGGACCGGAGCCAGCTACTCGGCCTCTGTCGCCGCCGCCGCCTTCCCTGCTGCCAGCGCGCACTCGCTCTCCACTCTGCTCGCAGCCTCGCGGTTCCTGTTGTGCCTGTACCCTTCGGTGTGGGCAGTCGGACGGGCTTTTGGGCTGGGGGTGGGCGGGGGGTGCTCTAAGGCGCCCGCCTCTGCCTCTCCCACCCCCTTACCCTCCCCGGAGCGGGAAGCAGTGGAGGCTCGGCCATGGCCTCGGGAGCCGGAGGAATAGGAGGGGGCGGTGGCGGCGGCGGTGGCGGCAAGATCCGGACGCGGCGTTGCCACCAGGGGCCAATTAAGCCTTACCAGCAGGGGCGACAAAAGCACCAGGTACGCGACCCCGGCTCCTAAGTGGTTTTGCGGATCGGGAACTTGGCGGGAGGGAACGGGAGGTGAGGGACCCTGGAGCCCCACGTGGAGCGGACAGGAGGGCCTGAGGAAGGACCCGAGCGAGGCGGGGGGAGCTCAGGCCGCTGGGGTGGCGACGGGAAGTGGGCTGAGACGGGCGGACCCTTGCCGCACACACGTGTGGTTCGGGCCGCCTCTTGCCAACCCTGCGGGGCTGGGGCTTCCCCCAGCCGGCGCAGCGCGGGAACAGAAATTCTAGGCCCACGGTGCGCGCGTTTCTTTCGTTTTTGGCGGGGATTCGAGGTTAGAGGGTATTACTCACGTCCTCTCCAGGGAGTATGGAAGATGTGGCGGCATGCCCTTAAGCTTGTTTTCTCGTTTCCCGCGGTTCAGTGTTCGTGGGGAGGGGGCTGCCCTGAGGAAATCTGTCTCCGGGGCCGTGGGGATTGGTGAGGGTGCTGTTACTCAGAAACTGGAATAACCTCTTCTCAATTTAGTAATTAGTTCTCCCTCTCCTCTGCCCCTGTCCCCTCCCGAAACAGAGCAATGGCTTAGATTATTCCCCCTCCCCCCCTCAACCGGCTTATAGTTACCGTGGCATTGGGGCATTTTGAAAGTCCCTCTGAACCCTTCGCGTCTTTTCTCTGCTGTGAGACTCTTCCCTCCCCCCACCCACTGCGTACCCACCCCAGGTGCCCCCCGCCCTCTTTTATTTTGGAGGTTAGAATTGGCTATTATGTACAGTAGACCAGGACGCCACTTCTGATCTCGTACACAAAATATTTTAACATTATGAGCGCGTATTCCAGAAGTTTAGGTACTTTTGACTCTCCAGGAATCTTGGAGGTCTTACCTTTAGCCACCTTGCGTTTGAAATTTTGAAAAGGAATTTATCCTGTATGTAAAAGAGATATTTGATTGAGAAAATTACATTTTTAAATGTTACTTGTTTCTAATGGGAGTTGAGTAGAAAAATGTTATTTTAATAAAAATCACTTAAAAACTCTGATTCTAAGGTGGGAAGTAAGTATGTGTCTTAAACTTGTTAAAAAACAAAAATATATCGGAAGGGTCTGATAACTTGTTGCATACTTTTAAAGGTAGACTTCCTAGATTGCTTCCTAGATTGATGATGAATATTGAACATTTTAACATGTTTGCTGGGGGTGTTAAATTGTATCATTAAAAAACAATTTTTAAAGTAAGGATTTAGGGGAAAATTTTAATAGCAAAAATTGTAGTTTGTAGTGTTAACTAGCTTTCTACTAGCAGGGGTGTCCAACCTGCGGCCAGCCACCACATGCAGCCCAGGGTGGCTGTGAATGCAGCCCAACATAAAATCATAAGTTTACTTAAAGCATTATGAGATTTTTTTGTGATTACGTGTTGCAGTGTATTTAATGTGTGGCCCAAGACAACTCTTCTTCTTCCAATGTGGTGCAGAGATGCCAAAAGGTTGGACACCCCTGTATGGTTAGAAGTCTTGGCATTATTATTACTCCCACCAGTTTTCCCCAGATATATAAAGAAAGGCCTTGGTTTTCAGATTTCTTTGTGAAGACAAGGGGTACTTGCAGGCAGATTTAAGATTAGAATTCAGGTCACAAGCCTGGCCATTTAACCTAATCCTTTTGCAGAATGAAAGTTAGACACATGCTTTCTGTTTCTCCTGAAGAGTACCGTAAATGTCTGAGTGCTTCCTTAGATCTCCTTAAAAGAAAGTTAGTACATAAAAAATAAAATGTTTTAAATACAGATCATTGTCTGGACAGAGTTTAGAAAGGAGCTAATATATTCTGGGTGGCAAAAGTTATAATCACAGCCTCTTTTTAAATGTACTTAAATAAAAATCTAAATTAAGGTAAATGATTCCTTAACAATATAACACCTATGATCCAACCTGTCTTAGAACTGATATAATTTTAGACTGTGCAGTTTTGTTTTAGAGTTTGATAATTTATCATTTCCCCCATCTAAAATGCTTTCAGCCTCTTGCCTTAGCCATTTAATTGGAAACGAAAAAAAAAATTTAGCTTTTGAATTCGTGTTAAAGATGTTTGGGGGTTTCTTGATCAACACTGTGGGTGTTACTTAATATTGTCAGAAATTAACAAAGAAAAGTATCTAGGAGCATACAAAAGAATATTCTTTAATATTATCAATTTTTAATAAACAAATCTTAAAAATAAGGATTCTTTACCCCTTACTGGAACTTTTGGGACTTGCTGTCGCCTCTGTTTTGCAGCAGCTGCTGAGTCATCATGAATAGCAGGCAACTTCATGACATGGCATGTTTTATACTAATGTTATTTGATTAAGTGTCCGAGGGCTTCTGGGCACAAATGACGCTTTGGGTTGTGTAGTAGAGGGTTGGAATAAGAATGAGAGGTCTGGCACTGTTAGTTAATGGACGTTTGCCATTGCCTGTCAGGCCAGCTGGCTTCTGCAGTCACGCAGTACCTGTGACTTTTGCATGTGTTTAACTGACTTGTAATTTCCTGTTTTGACTTCTGGTTTAGCTCTGCTGAAGTATATATGAAGTTTGCATTTTTACTTTTAACTTCTGATTTTTAAAATGCCATCTTTCTTAAATTTGTGGAGACAAATATATTCTTAACTTACTGAAGGGTAATAACAATCTTAGAAGTATAAATGAAGAACATCATTTCCACTTGCCTTTTCTCCTACCCCCTAATCTCATACATTTAGGAAATGGTGTCATTTTTCTAGTTGGGAGTGAACAGGTCACTGAAGAGGATGTGGTTAGTTCTTGTCACCTGTTTAGTCTCCTTTCCGATTTCCTTTTTGTGCAGATTGTCAGGCCCAGAAAGTCAGCTCTGGAAGGTCAAGCTGCTTTTCTTAATAGCCACCACAAAACACTTGAGCCCATGGGCAAACCAGAACCTTGCCTCTGGAAGAATCTACTGCCACCTCCTGGTGAGAGGGAACTACTTAATTTTGCCCTTTTTTGGGGGGGGTGTGCTTCAGAGGTTTTGTCTTCTGGTTTGGAGCTAAGGGAATCCACGCATTTTATCTTTCTAGATGTAGTTTGCCTTACAAGTCACTTCCTGCATTTAGCTATTTCAGAAAGGGGGAAATAAACCCCTTTATTCAGTAGCTTAGATAAGGTGCATACAAATTTTTTTGTAAAGGACAAGGTAGTAAATATTTTAGGTTTGTTGCTGCAAGTTCTTTGTTTTGTTTTTACAACCCTTTAAAAATGTAAATACCATTCTTAGCCTGAGGCCTGTATAAAAACATGCCAAGGGCTGAATTTGGGCTGCAGACCTTGGTTTGCCAAACCCTGTTTTATATAATGTGGGTTTTTTGGTTTGTTTGTTTTCTTTTTTCTTTCTTTCTTTTTTTTTTTTTTTTTTTTTTTTTTTTTTTTTTTTTTTTTTTTTTTTTTTTTTTTTTTTTTTTTTTTTTTTTTTTTTTTTTTTTTTTTTTTTTTTTTTTTTTTTTTTTTTTTTTTTTTTTTTTTTTTTTTTTTTTTTTTTTTTTTTTTTTTTTTTTGGTGGTTTGTTTTGGTACAACATGATACTTTCTTCCAAATAAGTATGTCCTGCTTGGTATAGGAAGCCTAAGCATGTTCTCAGTTTTGAAAAGGAGGAATATTTAGAGGTTGAATATTTAACTCATTCCTGAAGTCACTAAGTATTTTTGATTTTTATTTTATCTTTATCTTAGATATTTAATTTCCATGGAAATAGCAATGAAAATAGTTGATAGGATAAAGTACTATTAATGGAGTAAGAGCATTTGGGTTTGGGTTCTGCCAGGACTTGTAATAAACTTGTAAATGAAGGACTCATTTGAAATTGTCATGATTAGCTGTGTCCAGGCCACAGTGCAGTTGGCTGGAGTGTGGTCCCATACACCAAAAGGTTGTGGGTTTGATCCTGGTTTGGGTGTGAATGCGAGGCAACCTATTGGTGCTTATTTCTCACAATGATGCCTGTCTGTTTCTCCCCTGCCTTCCTCTCTCTCTAGAATCAATAAACATATCCTAAGGTATGGATTAAAAAAATGAAATTCTTGTGATTAAATAGAAACTTTTGATTTAAATGTTTTAATTGCCTCCAAATTTAGCTGCCTCTTTGTAGAAGTTTTTTTTTCCTCTAGATACCCAAGCTGAATCTTTTATAGGCTCATACTGGATTAAAGGACTTGTTTGTTGAATGATGAGGCCAAACCTTAAGCTAGTACTACTCTTTTAAATACATTTAAAATGTTTTCCTAATAGAAATGCTGGTCATTTAAGCGTATAGGAAAATAAATTCAAATATTAAGCTATTTCAAAAAATGTAGTTTTTTTGTTTGTGATGAGGGGCTTTTGTGTGTGGTAGTTGATTGATTTACTTACTAACTTTTCTAATAAGATAAATGACAAAAATGTCCACATGCTGTCTCCATTTCTTGGAAAGTCCCCTGATGAGGCAGTTAGTTATTAGTTTGAGGTAAAATGAAGCCTTTGGTCTGATAGCACTAACAAAAACATTTTATTAGGCACAACATATCATTGGACAGATGTAATGACCATGTGTTTTCAAAAATGTTTTATTTGTAGCTACTTAGCTAATAGTTGTGGTTGCAGTATACTTGTAAAAGATTCTTCTGTTTTGGGAAGTGCGTATACACTTACACCAGATATAACATAATTTATTGTGTTTACTGTCAGAAACGGGATAGTAAAATGGCTTTTCTGTCTAGACGTATTTCAGTTTGCTTGTCAGCTTGTTTGATTTCTCTTTTTCATAGTGTGATTTAGGAAATGAACTCTTACATCCAGTTTTCAAACAGATTGTAAGAAAAGTGGGCAGTACTTTATAGGTAACTCTGAGTGGGTTAAACTGCTTTAGCTTTTTATTGGTTCTCCTATTGCTAGCTTGAAGGTCCTTTTGGGGATCCCTTTTCTTGTCCTTATTTGATTATTGTTAATTTTCAATACCACCTCTGTAACATAGCTAACTAAAAATAAGATTAAGCCAGGTCATGTTTCTCCCTACTGCAGTGGTGACAGAGCTGTGAAGGAGTTGCAAATATGTGGCCAATTGTAGTTTTTAATTTTTTCGCCAGAATAATTTTTGTGCTCATTTTCTGGCTTGATCTCTTGAAGTTGAAAAGAGAAATGAAAAATTTGAATTTTAAGTGACCAGAGGATTTGGCCTAAGTGGATAGAGAAAGCTTGGCTGCTGCCTATCTGTTGGTTGTAATATATGACGACTAATGGTTTAGATTTGTAGGTTAAATTCAGAATACTGAAACTAGATCCATTATAACTGTATTAGAATTTGAATACTTCATTACTTCTTTTCCTCATGGAGATAACTGAGTTAAAGTTAGACTAGAGGTACATTGTTAAAAAAAATACTGGAAATAACTGAAAGATTAGAGTGGCATCTATGTTTTTACTTCTGTTTTTTTTTTTTTTTTAGATTTTATTTATTTATTTTCAGAGAGAGGAGAAGGGAGGGGAGAAAGAGCAATGTATGGTTGCCTCTCACATGGCCCTCATTGGGAACCTGGCCCACAACCCAGGCATGTACCCAAACTGGGAATCGAACCGGGACCCTCTGGTTCCCAGCCTGCGCTCAATCCACTGAGCTACACCAGCTGGGCTACTTGTGTTTTTATAATTACATATTCTTTAACTCTCATGTGAAGTCTTGGGTTGTAAGCTCTTATTTTCATTTGGGCTTGGAGGGAGCAAGGGGGAACACTGATTAGACAGATTATATAAAATAAAACTTTCAAAAGGTTGGAAAGGAGAGCCTGGTGACGCGGAGTTGAGTGGGTAAGGAGAGTGTGCACAGAACCCTCGGAGAGAACTAAGGGTCAGTGGCAGGCCTCAGAGAAGTAAAGGCACCTGAAAGAGCAGGTAGAAGTCAGAACAGTGTGTTTTCTGGTGGAGTAAGGCTCCAGAACCTTAAAATGGAAGATGAATTGTATTTGATATTTACAGTTAAAGATCCAGTGAAGTTACTTGAGAAAGGAGATTTTATAATCTAAATAGTGCTACGTAATAGAGGATAATGTGAAGAGTTGAACAGAACTCAAGTCAAGAAAATTAATAGGAATAGAGAACCTCTGTAAGGGGAAGGAGGGCTATATAGCATTGAATTTTTTTCAACCTTTTTCATCTTATAGCCCACACAAACTAATTACTAAAATTCTGTGGCACACCAAACAATATATTTTTTGCTGACCTGACAAAAAATAGGTATAATTTTTATTCATTCATATTGGGTGGCATGTGTTGGCTTTGTCATTTTTTTATTTGACAGTCTAAGGGAAGAGCGGCCAGTGCCCCTGACTAAATAGTCAGGTATTGCGTGTTTTAAAAGTTCTTGTGGCACGCCAATGTGCTGCAGCACAGCGGTTGTGGTAATGGTAAAGCGCGGTCCACATGGGAGAGATGTCTCTGGCTATTCTGAGATTACCAATCGATGAAAAGATATATGGGAAGAGAATATCTTTTTCGTTACAAATGAGTTTTGAGTTGGGATTGTAGAAGAGCCTTGCCCCACCTCTGCGTTCTTTCGCTAATCCTTGAACTCGGGGTAGATGTATTTTGGAAGGGTAATATATTCACAGTACCTTGTAAACTGATGTGCTTAATATGTGTGTGGTATTGAGTTAAATTCACTTCTGCCTCCCAAGTTGAGTATTATAAATCTCAGGGAATTTTCGATGTGTTTTGCCAAATGCAGAACCCTAAGTCCTTGGGGAGAAAAGAGCCAATCAGTTTAGCCAGTCCAAGTTTAAAAAGACTCACCCTTTTATCTTTGAATTCAACTTCATTACTTATGATTTTCCAGAATAGACTTTGCTTTAGGATTACAAGGAGTATTTTTAAATTGTTTTTTAATAATCACCGGAGGATACGTTTATTGATTTAAGAGAGAGAGGAAGTCCGGTGGTGGTGGTAGAGGGAAGAAAGAGAGAGAGAAAGATCAGTGTGAGAGAGAAACATCCATTGGTTACCCCCTAGCGTGCCCCAACTAGGGATCACCCACAACCTAAGTCTGTTCTCTAACCTGGAATCAAACCCACAGCCTTTTGTTGTTTGAGATGACGCTGCAACCAACTGAGCCAACCAGGCCAGGGCAAAATTTAAATGCACCATTTGTTTTGTTGATTTTTTTTTTAAAAGACCATTAATTTTGCTTTCTTTAGCTACTTTTCTGCTTCTCTTTATTTAGTTGGCTTTGTGCTATTTAACATTCTGGAGGATGGTTCAATTTTCCTGTGCTCTTGGATAGCTTCACATGTTTTTTTTTTTTTTTTTTGGAGGTAAGGTTGTTAGTATAGCAACAAAAATAATATTTGCTTAAGGTGAAACTATTACAGCAAGCAAATATATTATTTATTTTTAAATTCTAGAACTGATGTTCTTTTTAGAAACTTCTCATGGGATATTAATATGTGGGAGTAAGAGGTTGGTTGAGCAGTACAGTTGTAGATAAGCTAAAACCGTGCACCAACTAATCTGCTCTGTACAGACTGTAATTGCCATCCCGTTTGACAAAAATTGCCATCATGTAGAAAGTACGGGCCACTGTTGGCACATATAAGGGAGTTAGTGTCCCAGACTTTGAAGATCAGAGAAGGCTTACTGTAGGAAATGTACATCAAGTTATAAGGGTGGCAGTTAGGTTTACTGCTGAAACCTCTGAAAGTAGGGAATAAGCTAATCTGGTAAAATAGGACTTGAGTAGTTACTTCTCAGGAGACCTCTATTTTCCTCTCATGTTTTTATTTGTTTGTTTAAAATGTCATAATGCGTTCTTTGTTTAGGTTCACATAGGAAACTGATTTACCCCATTTCTGTTAAAGACCTGAAATGTCTTCTCTCAAGAACTCCTGAAAAGAACCCTGGCTGGTATAGCTCAGTGGATTAAGCGCAGGCTGTAAACCAAAGGATTGCCAGTTCGATTCCCAGTCAGGGCACATGCCAAGGTTATGGGCCAGGTCCCCAGTAAGGGACATGCGAGAGGCAACCATACATTGCTGTTTCTTTCCCTTTCTTTCTCCTCCTCTTCCGCTCTCTCTAAAAATGAGTAAATAAAATCTTAAAAAAAGAAAAATAACTCCTGAAAACAGAGACCTTTTTTGGTAATAGAATCAAAGGAACGTTTTCTACCATAAGAAAACTATTTTTCCCCTTTTTCTAGCTCTCATCAACTCTTTCTCAGTTTTCCATTAGTGGCTGAAGTCTATCTTTAGTACTTCCAAACTCTTAAAAAATTGCCAAGCAGGGAAGCAGTTCTCCAAATTTAGTTGAGACACATGGTCCCTTACCTCTTTATACTCTCCTACCTGCTTCTGTGTGTGATCAGATTTCTTTTACTTTGCAGCTTAGAAAAACTCTTATATCTGTTAGTTGGTTAGAAGTGTCAAGTCTTTAACACTGGAAGTTACAGTTTCAAAGGTAGACTTTTATGTCTATGTCTGGTTGATTTTCAGAGTTGATATTTATAAAAATTGGTGTAATGTAATTTGATAGATAATGAGATAATCATGGAAGTAGGGTGATCTTTTATATAAAACTTGGGTGTAGTTAAGCTTATATTCAGGGTTATTTTACTCTGGCCTTAATTAGGATAACAGTCACTAAATATTTAGAGGATTTCAGTGCATTGGTTCTCAAACTAATTGGCAGAAGAATTGCCTCAGGAGCTTTAAACAAACTTCCGTTTCCAGTATGCTCAAGGGTGACACCAAAGCTGCTGGTCTGAAGTCTTCAGTTTGAAGACCACTGTTTGAGTCCTTTTATAGTGACTAGATACTTATTTAAGCTACAGAATGACAGACTGCACATAGATTCTCACATATCTACATGATTAAAGGGGATTAAAAAACTCACTTGGGGATATATTCATTGATTTTAGAGAGAGAGGAGGGGGGAGAGAGAGACATCGATTGGCTGCCTCTCACACGCACTGCTACCAGGGTTTGAACCTTCAACATAGGTATGTTCCCTGACTGCAGATCTTACCGCAACCTGCTGATGCTCCTGATGATGCTCCAGCCAAGTCCCTTGGGCCAGGGCTGAAGGGAAATTTTGATGGACAGTTATTTAAGGTTTATTATGTTTTGCTTTTATTAAAAAGATTACCAGAAGCTTGGTCAGTGTGTACCAAAGACACTCCTAAATTTGAGTCTTTGCACTTCTTATTCCCTCAGTTTATAATACTTCTCCCTTAGAAATTTGCATGGCTCATTCCTTGCTTTTGTTTTAGGTCTTTGCTTATATAAAATACCTATCCCATTTTCCTTCCCAGCTTTATTTTTGTTCATAGCACCAAAATCATCATATTATGTGTTATATATTATGCTTACTGGTTTTTTCGTTTGTCTCCCTTAGAATATAAGTTCTAAGAAGGTAGGGGCTTGCTCCTTGCTGTTTCCTGGTGTTCCGTGCCTGACATGTAGCATGCGACTAATAAGTGTTGACAATAAGTTAAATGAAGAAAAGCAGTATCTGCTTTTATATCTGTGAGTTAGAGAAGATTTTGAAATACTCACCAAAATAAAGCTGCTTTTCTGGCCTTTTTGTATACTTTTTTACAGAGATAATGGTTGGGTGATATAACTTTTCGGTAATAAGAGTATTTCCCCTAGGGTGGTATGTATGTTCCATTGTTGTTAGAGAAGCTAAATCTAACTGACAACATGGACTTTTTAGTTTTTGTGTTAATTAGATAAAACAGTTTAACAGGTAGTTCTGCTGTATCAATACCTTAGGGACCCAGCAAGGAACAGTTCACTCTGGATGGTTCAACTGAAGTATTGAATATCTTTAAGAGAGTCTACTTACAGATATGCTGGTGATTAAAGGGATACATACAGAATAGCAAGAGACCCAGAGACTAGCAGTAGCAGAAGCTGCTACCATCCCTAGGACTGAAAAGGATAAAGGCGTACCTAGACTAGAGAAGGAGCCACCTGGCTGGAAACTAGCTTTAGAGAGGGAACATGTAAGTAGAGAAGGGAGCACAGGAAAAAAGACTTCTTTCTTCCTATCCTCTGATATCTGGTATTCTCTAGTGTCTCTTGTAGGCCCGTTCTTCTAGAAGCCAGCTTTGTGTGATAGCCTATCAAGAATGGAGTGAGGGCCCTGGGCCAGTAGCTCAGTTGGTTAGAGCGTCGTCCCGATATGCCAAGGTTGCAGGTTTGATCCCCGATCCGCTGTCAGGACACACATAAGAATTAACCAATGAATACATGAATAAGTGAACAGCAAATCAATGTTTCTCTCTTTCTCTCTCTGTCCTCCCCCTTCCTCTCTTCCCTCTCTCTTCCTCCCCTTTCTTCTCTCTCTGAAATCAATAAGTAAAAATTTTTAAAAAAGAATGAGGAAAGGGCAAGTAGAGACCAGCATAGCATGAAATCTGTGAACTGTTAGATTTTATTATGTAGGCAAAGCTAGATTTATTAAGAGAAATGAGTGGATAGAAAGAAAATCATTAAATAATAGTACAGGTAAAATGCATGGACATAGTTTGAGAAACACTGGGGAACTAGTTCTCTAACCTGCATTGTATTCTGCACAGTCCACTGTACAATTGGTTTTTCTCATTCATTTTAGAATATTTTATTGATATACAGGGTGGAGTAAAAGTAGGTGTACAGTTGTGAGTATACAATACAGTTTATTGTCATATTATGAGTTGTTATTGTATTATTTTCCACACGAACAACTGTACACCTGCTTTTCCCCATCCTGTATTTTAATTGTTGTCTGACCTATGTTCCATGTTATATGTTTTCCAGATAACTGAATCTTAAGACTTTTAAGTACATATAATTAATTTCTTGTAAAGGGACTTTTCCCTTAAAATGTGCTGTAATATTGTTAAATACGTCTTAATTCCTCATCTCTTTAACTAGAATGCTGGTTCACAAACTTACAAACTTTAGCATACATCAAAATCACTTGAGCGTTTCTTAAAACAGGTGAGCTCTACTTCCTGAGTTTTGTAGGGCTGGAATAGGACCTGAGGTGATGCTGATATTACTGGTAAAGGGACCACTAGTACGAGAGTACATTGAGTCTAATTTAACTTTGTTTTTAATCTTCATCCAAGGATATGTTTATTGACTTTTTTTTTTAAGAGAGAGAGATGGGGGGTGTAGAGAGAGAGAGAGAGAAGAGAGAAACATGATGTGAGAGAAAAACATCAATAGGTTGCCTCCTGTACATGTCGCAGCTGGGGATCAAACCCACAGCCTAGATATGTGCGCTAACTGGGAATTCTGGAATCGAACTCACAACCTTTTGGTATACGGATGACACTCCAACCAACTGGGGTGTCCTGCCAGGGTTTATTTAACTTTTCTTGATTCCTTAGGTTCACTTACCCTACTACAGAAGTATTCTGAAGTATAGGCATGTTTGTTTTCTCATAATGGTTCCAGATCAGTTCTATTTACTGTCAGGGTCTTCGTGCTGTCATTCATTGTGCTGTTAGTAACCTCTCTCATTGTAATTTTCTTTGTAAAAAAAGATTTTATTTATTTATTTTTAGAGGGAGGGGAAGGGAAGGAGGAAGAGAAGGAGAGAAACATCAATGTGTGGTTGCCCCTTGTGCGTCCCCCACTGGGGGACCTGGCCCACAACTCAGGCGTGTGCCCTGACTGGGAATTGAACCAGCAACCCCTTGGTTCGCAGGCCCATACTCAATCCACTGAGCTACACCAGCCAGGGTCATTGTAATTTTCTTGTGCTTAGATGCTGTGGCCTGAGATAGATAAATTGGTTAGATTTTAGTTTGGAAAAGAGAAGATCCCCAAGCAAAGTTTATGAGCGTCAGTGAAGGAGCTTTATTATATCCATTTGACTGCCTAATTTTGGTTACTGATTATTTTCCATGATATCATATGCTGCCAGAGAAGTGCCCTTTGGTTAAGTATGGTATTCATTTAAGTTCTAGTTCTGTATGTGCCACAGGTGAGTAGGAATCACAGGAATCTTTGATACTGTTAGTAGCTTAACACCTTAGAAGACATCCACAAAAAGCTTAATTTACACTGAATTCTTGCTGTAGCGCTTTAGCTAATTTATCATTTCATATCAAGTATGAGTCTTATGTTGTTCAAGTCTTATTTAAGCTGTGTTATAGCGTGTAAGCACTTGAAATATGAGGGGAGGTAAATACATACTAAATATTTTTCATACATTTAAAATTTGATGTATATTTTTATAAATGTGAAATTTGGATGTAGGTTTATAACATTTGTTTCCAAAGTCAGTAATACTATGTAACATTAGCATAAAAAAGGGAAATAGTGAAGTTGTTTTTTTCAGTAGTGAGTATTCTAGGGTTGTTGGCCTCATGTGTTGCGAGAGAGCTTACATTGTAGATCTGTTTAAAATATCTGTTTGGAGGATACATGGAAAAATAATTACATACTTCCCAGTTGTTGCCTGCACCTTTTTAACAATAAGGAAAATGCTACTCAAGTGCCCGTATCAGAGGTGCCTTCTATCTTTTTGGGTGACAGGATCTGTCAAGGTCTCTTTGTCTTAGGTTTGCTTTCATAGTTGAATTATATATTCTGCCTTCACTTTATTGTTCTTCTGTACCTGCGGATTCATTTTTTCCCTTCTGTAACTTTTTCTCTGAAATTCTACTTCCTAATGCTACTTTAGGAAGGCTGTTGTTGCCTAAAATTGATTGCCTCACCCCATTTTGTTTCTGTGACCTTTTTTTCCCTAATTAGTAATAAAATTATCAGTATATGTTTGTTAAATTTTTTAATTGCAAAGTGCATTCACATATTCCATTGGATCTTTATTCATAATTCTTATCAGGTAATAGCAGGAGGGAGTGTAATTCTAATTTTAACTAGAGTTACTCAAAGTACAAGGAGGTTGTATTCAAATTTCAGGTCCTACCAATCCCACCTGTGCTTTTACTCTATCCTAGTAAATGTGTTTGTATCTGGAGTGAAGTTATTATTTAACGTCATTGTGCCTCCATCCGTAAAGTGGCACCATCAATACCAACTTCATAATAGTACTATGAAGATTAAATTGAATAATCTGTGTACACTGCTGTGTAGAATAGTGCCTGGCACATAGCAAAGCTACAATACATGTTAATACTAATAGTTACTATATTACATTTTCTCCCATTGAAAAACATCTTAGATTATTTCTTGAGTTTATTATGCTAGATTAGTTGTCTTATTACCTGTCTTTAAAAAAAACTTTTAGTTTTGTATGTCCAAATTTTTCTTTTTAAAAGATTATGCAATAAAATAATTGCTTGAAGAAGCTGTTGAAGGTATTTATATTGTTTCTTTTAATATGCTGAGATCAAAATGGATGCCTTTTCTCAGATTATAACATTTTAGTGCATATCTTATTACTAAATTTAAAATTCATATGTCTTTATTTGATGGACTATTGGGGTTTTTTAAAGATGAGAATAATATGGCCATTTGGGGTAATTATTGATTCATGGATATATGTATATGGAAGAAAGAAAAAGTAGGAATTTGTTTATAGCATTTGTAAAATACCATTATGTCAGCATTAGCTCAAGGAACTGAATTTTAGGAAACTTTTTTGGAAACAGTTGTGTTTTTCTTGGTATGGCTTTCTGTAAGTTGGTACTTAAAAAATAAATTTCTAAAATTGCCTTATGTGTTTTTTTCCCCCAACAGGGCATTCTTAGCAGAGTTACAGAGTCAGTTAAGAATATCGTGCCGGGATGGCTACAGAGGTACTTCAACAGGAATGAAGAAGTGTGCAGCTGCTCCACAGACACAAGAGAGACACCACAGTGGCCAGAAAGTAGAGACGGTGACCATCTGATATATGCTGATGAGGAGAGCGCTGATATTCATGATGGGAGAATCACTCCTGATCCAACAGTAAGAAATACGGAAGGTAAATGGAATATGAATATTTTGTTATGAAATACAGGCTTTCATGCCTTAATTTGAAGTATTTTTATATTATCTGGCTATGGTAAATCTAACTGGGTAGTACATAAAAACATGTAGGAGAAGGGTGATGATCAGGTTCAAATTAGGTACCTTCCTTATTTTTTAGCTTTTGTTTATTAAAGGTGGCTGATACGCTGTATCAGCTAAGAGTACAAGCTTGGATTTTAGACTTGCCTCAGAAAGTCTAAAAATGATTTCAAGCTATCATTTGTCAGATGTGTGGCTTTGGGCAAGATAATCTGTTTTCTCCTGTATTCTCATAAATTCTTTTGAAAATAAATGTGAAGCCCTTAGAATAGGTCTAAGGGAGACCTGTATAACTTACCTGTTACAGTGAAACTGATAATGCCATGAATTCGGGTATGGTATAACTGCAGTTGGCTCCTGTCCTCTCTGCAGCAGCTCAACTGGGTCATTTCATTAATCTTATAATTAAGCAACTCTGCATTTTATGTTAATTTTTTAAAATTATATTTTATTGTTTATGCTGGTATAGTTGTCCCAGTTTTTCCCCCTTTGCATTCTCTTCCCCAGCATCCCCCTGCTCCCTCAGGAAATCCCCATACTTATCCATGTCCGTGGGTCACGCATATATATTCTTTGGCTACTCTATCCCTGTGCTGTACTTTACACCCTGATGGCTGTTCTGTAACAACCGATTTGTACTTTTTAATCCCTTCACCTTTTTAGGTTATCCCCCTTGACCTCCCATCTGGCAACCATCAAAACGTTGTCTGTATCTATGCGTCTATTTTTGTTTTGCTTGTTTATTTTGTTTTTTAGAATTAATTGTTGATAGATATGCATTTATTGCCAATTTATTGTTCATATTTTTTATCTTATTCTTAAGGAAGACCCTTTAACATTTCATATAATACCGGTTTGCTGGCGATGAACTATATTAGCTTTTTCTTGTCTGGGAAGCTCTTTATCTGCCCTTTGATTCTAAATGATAGCTTTGCTGGGTAGAGTAATCTTGGTTGTAGATCCTTCATTTCATCACTTTGAATATTTCTTGCCAATTCCTTCTAGCCTGCAAAGTTTCTTATGAGAAATCAGCTGATAGTCTTATGGGGGTACCCTTATAGGTAACTAACTGCTTTTCTCTTGCAGCTTTTAAGATTCTGTCTTTGTCTCTAACCTTTGGCATTTTAATTGTGTGTCTTGGTGTCAGCCTCTTTGGGTTCATCTTATTTGAGACTCTGTGCTTCCTGGACTTGCATGTCTATTTCCCTCACCAAGTTGGGTAAGTTTTCTATCATTTCTATCATTCTCTTCTATCAAATGTGTTTCCAGTTTCTTGCTCTTTCTCTTCTTGTTCCGGGGCACCCTCATGATGCAAATGTTGATTTGCTTGAATTTCTTCCAGAGGCTCCTGACACTATCCTCATAGGTTTTGGATTCTTTTGTTCTTAATGCTGTTCTGGTTGGTTGTTTTTTCCTTCCTTATATTCCAAATTGCTGATTTGATTCTTGGTTTCATCAACTCAACTGTTGGTGCCCTGTAAACTGTTCTTTATTTCAATTTGTTTATACTTCATTTCAGACTGCATCTTTTTTTAATGCTATTGAGGTGCTCACAAAGTTCTTTGAGCATCCTTACAACCAGTGTTTTGAACTCTGCATCTAGTGGGTCACTTATCTCTGTTTTGTTTAGTTTTTTTCTGGAGTTTTGTTCTGTTCTTTCAGTTGGTCATATTTCTTTGTCTCCTCATTTTGGCAGCCTCCCTGTGTTTGTTTCTATGTATTAAGTAGAGCTTCTATGTCTCTCAGACTTGATACAGTGGCCTAATGTAGTAGTTGTCCTGTATGGTCCAGTAGCACAGCCTTCCCTGTTATACAAGCTGGGTACTCAAGGTGTACTTACTGTGTGGGCTGTATACACACTTCCTTGATTGCTGTTGGCATGCCAGAGGTCAGCCACCAACTGTGTTCTGTCTGGAGTCACATAGCATAAGCTACAAAGTGATGTGCAGATGTCTAATCACTTGACTGGGCCTGGAGGTGCCTGGGTGAGGCCAAGCTGTGAACCATGGTGGTTGCTGGTAGTGCCAACCATGTACAAGGTAGTACTAAGTACAGATAGTGCTGCTGTACTTAGTGAGAGATACAGGGTTCATCTGAAGCCAGATGCTGCTTGTTTGACAAAATTTAGGAAAATCCGAAGCACTGGCCAAGACAAACCATTCCTTTGGGAAAGTCACTGGAAATAGCTTGGGTGGGCCTGAAAGTTGAGTGGGGAAGGATCTCAGGGAATCACCAGGGTGGGACCAACAGAGTGAGCCAAGTAGATGGAATCTCAATTATGGGTGCCTGCCTGTGGGCTCTATGGCTTTGTGGGGGAAGGATTCAGAAAGGAACAATGGCCTTTGCTAGCCCTTCTCTCTGGAAGAAAGCTGACCCCTGCTCTTGTCCTGATGGTGGACAATTCACTTCCTCCCCATATGTCTTCGACGCTTTTCAAGCTGCTGCCCCCATGTTGGAGTTCAGAGGGAGTAAGTCAGATTAACTGTTTGTGGGCCCTTTAAGAGGAACTGCATGGCATTCCAGCAATTTCTATCTTCCATAGCCTCAATCCCACTGGTTTTTAGTCAGAAGTTATGGGAATTTATCTTCCTGCACTGGAGCCTTGGTTTGGTGAGTGTGGTATGGCCTAGGACCCCTTGCTTCTGAGATACCCTCTTGACTTTTATCTGTCACACGTGGATGTGGGACCAGCCTGTTCCACATCTCCACCCCTCCTACCAGTCTCAATGTATGTGGTTTCTCCTTTAATTTTATAGTTGGTTTCTTCTTTAGTTCCATAATTGTAGGACTTCCTTTCACTGTATTTCTGATGGTTCTGAATGATGGTTGTTCTGTAGCTTAGTTGTGATTTTGATAGAGTTGAGTGAGGAGGTAAGTTGTGTTTATCTAGGCCGTCATCTTGACTGGAAGTTTCAAGTAACTTGCATTTTTTTAAAAATGTATTTTGTTGATTATGCTATTACAGTTATCCTACTTTTTTTCTCCTTTGCACCACTCTGCTTGGTACCCTCCTTCCCTCCAGCAGTTTCTCCTTTAGTTCATGTCTGTGGGTCATGCGTGTAAGGTCTTTGGCATCTCCATTTCCTATACTATTCTTAACATCCCCCTGTCTATTTTGTTCCTACTAATTATGCTGCATTATCCCTGCACCATTTCTCCCTTCCCCATCCTAGCTGATAACCCTCCAAGTAAAATCATACCTATGTTCTGGTTGTTTGCTTACTTTTTTTTTTTTTACAGTCACTTGTTGATACTTGTGAATTTGTAACCTTTTTAATGTTCATGGTTTTGATCTTTCTCTTAAATAATCCCTTTAGCATTTCATATAATATGGGCTTGGTGATGATGAACTCCTTTAGCTTTACCTTGTCTGGGAAGCACTTTATCTGTCCTTCATTCTAAATGATAACTTTGCTGGATAGAGTAATCTAGTTTGTAGGTTCTTGCTTTTCATCACTTTGAATACTTCTTGCCACAATCTCTTCTTGCCTGCAAAGTTTCTTTTGAGAAATTGGCTGGTAGTCTGATGGGAACTCCTTTGTAGGTAACTATCTCCTTTTCTTTTGCTGCTTTTAAGACTCTCTCTTTATCTTTAACCTTTGGCATTTTAATTCTGATGTGTCTTGGTGTGTTCCTCTTTGGATCCACCTTGTTTGGGACTCTCTCTGCTTCCTAGATTTCTATATCTATTTCCTTTGCCAAATTAGGGAAGTTTCTTTCATTATTCTTTCAAGTAGGTTTTCAATTTCTTGTTCTTCCTCTTTTCCTTCTGGCACCGCTATGATTTGGATGTTGGAACACTTAAAGTTGTCCCAGAGGTTCCTAGGCCTCTCCTCGTTCTTTTTTTTTTTTTAATTCATTTTTCTTCCTACTATTCTAATTGAATGCTTTTTCCTTCCTTGTGTTCCAAGTTGTCGATTTGATTCTTGGCTTCATTCTCTCCACTATTGGTTACCTATAGATTTTTTTTTTAAATCTCACTTAGTGTAACCTTCATTTTTTCCTCTGACTTTTTTGGCATATTCAATCAGTTCTTTGAGCATCCTGATCACCAGTGTTTTTGAACTCTGCATCTGATAGGTTGGCTCTCTGTTTCATTTAGTTCTTTTTCTGGATTTTTGTTCTGTTTTTTCATTTGGGCCATATTTCTTAATCTCTTCAATTTGGCAGCCTCCTTGTTTTTGTTTCTGTGTAGTAGGTAGAGTGGCTTTGACTCCCTGTCTTAGTAGTGTGGCCTATGTAGAAAAGGCACCTGTAAACTGTGTGGGGTGGAGCCTTAGGTAATTGCCAGGGCGGGGCCACCCACTGCTGTGCGGTTCTGTGTGGGGGGAAGGGCTTAGAGAGGGGACACTGCCACAGCCTAGCTTTTGGAGGTTTGTCCAGCCCTCACTCTGTTTCCAGTCACTTCACCCACTTCCTGTATGCAACTGGTGCCCTTCCAGTTCCTACCCTGGTGGTGAAACCCAGAGTGGGTGGGTTTGTGTATGTTCTAAGGCTATGCGGACCCTGTAAGCTATGGAAATATGGCAGTTTTTTCCACTGCCCCAACCCCCACTGGTTTTTCAGCCAGGGGTAATGGAGATTTATCTTCCTGATGTTGGAAACCTTTTTTTTTTTATGTATATCAACAGATTTTCACCAAATACTGTTATTTTGAATAATATATGGAGAGATTCTGTATTCTATTGTCTTCTTCTGAAGAGTATTGATTTTTGTTTTAGCAGGCAGTTGTTACTGAATGATCATTTTGAACTTCATAGGCTTAGTTTTATGCTTTGGTAATGTATATCTGTTGAAAGTCCAAGGTGTTTCCAAGTCCCCTGAAGTGCTAGGACTTAGCTCCCCAACTCTGTCTTTCTTGTGGCGTTTTAGGATGAGTGTACAGTAGGTCTTATTCTAGGACTTGATCCATAGTCCCAAGGGGAAGCTTCTCTGCTCTCTCCGCTGAGTGCCAGGGATTTAAGGAGGGATCTCTAAATTCTGGCAGCCCGGGGACTTCATTGTTCTCAGCACTGCTTTGTCCCCAAGCACTGCTCGCCTTCTAGTGTCTGTTTTCTCAACTCTATAGCAGCTGCTATTTGGTAAGCCTTCGGTGGACTCGTTCTGTGTATGTATAGCTCATCCACTCTCTGGGTACTCCCATGTGGTCTTCTAGAGGCCTGCTTAGTTTTCTATTAACCAGTGCCCTTAATTTTCATTTCTGCCTGATGTATTTTGCTTGGACTTTAGCTCTCTGCCAGGTCTGAAAATTTTCTTAGATAGTATGCTAAGTAGTAATAGGGTTCAATTTGTGAAGTTTTTTTTTGTGTGTGTGTGAGTGTGCACATGCTATTTTCTATTGTCTGAAAGCTGTTGTTTCATATATTTTGTCCATTTATTTATTTTCCTGGTTTTATAGTTACTTACAGTAGAAGAGCTAATCTGGAAGTCCTGTTATTTCAGCCTAGCTGGAAGAATCTTCTGGAAACTTGACAAAGGATTCTAAAAATCTTGAACACACACCTGACTATGAATAGTGAAATTCTGAAGAAGAATGGGAATGTGGGGTAGTTTGTAGTAACTTACAGCCATTAAATGTATTCTAAAGCAACAGTATTTAAAAAAACTATGACACTGGAGCAGAAATATACAGATATATTATTGGGGAAAGTGGGGAAGTCTCTTAGAATTTAGTGCAGAGAGTCCCCTATTCGACTAAAAATCATTCAGCTTAAATTTTTGACCCTATGATGGTGAGAAAGCAGGACACATTAAGTAGATATTTTTTGTGAGCTAGCAAGTGTGGTAGTACACTCTGTGATGTGACTCCCAGTCAGGCGTGAGATCACAAAGGTAAGCAACTAATACTGAACTCTACAGTGTACTGTGTAGCCAGCTTTTTGGATATTGTGTTCAGAGAATCTGTAAGGTAGGCCTGGCTAAGCTATCACAGTTTGCTCTGCCCTAGTGATTCCCTGAGAATCCTGCCCCACCCCGCTTTTGAGAGCATGCCCAAGCTGTTTCCCATGGCTTTTCCATAGGAATGGCCTGTCTTGGTTCTTGCTTCAGACTTTCCTAACATCTCTTTAAGAAAGTAGCATCTGGCCCCAACATGCCTTGTACCTTTTGCTAAGTTGCGAAAGTCCTGACACTTGCAGTAGCCAGCCTTGGTTTGCAGTGTGGCCTCTCCTGGGCACCTCCAAGACCAGCACAATTAGCAGCCATCTGCAGATTGCTTTGTAGCTGATGCTGGATGGCCCCGGACAGAACACAAAGAGATGGCAGCTGACCTGAGCCTGTATTTCCCATGAGGCCCCAGAGCCAGTGCACCTAGTGAACGGCTTTAGACCAACTAACCATCTCCACAACTAACTAACCACCAACTAACCACCTCCACAAATGACTCACTCAAGGGGTAGACTCTGCGAGCACCAGAGCCCCACCAAAGTAAGTCCTGCTCTGTGAGGTAGGCCCCTGCACAGCTGATCGTTCAAGTTGGTTGGTGATGGCAGCCAGTCCTTACAGCTAACAGACCTAGGGGTAAACCTCACATGATGTGCTAACATCAGTCAAGGTTCAGCAGAAGGGTGTACACATCCTGTGTGTGGGCAGACGTGGGACCCAGGGTGTCCAGCTTGGGTGATCAGGGAGCCTTTGCCACTGGACCCTATAGGACACCTGCTATGTAAGGCCACAAGCCTGGGACACATAGCAGTTCAGTCTAATACATAGAAACAAACAGGGAGGCTGCCAAAATGAGGAGGCAAAGAAACATGTACCAAATGAAAGAATAGAACAAAACTCTAGAAAAAGAACTAAACAAAATAGAGACAAGCAATTTAGTAGTCGCAGAGTTCAAAACACTGGTTATAAGGATTCTCAATGAACTTAGAATTTCAATAGCATAAAAAAAGGATATGGAAACCAAACAAAGAAAGAACTAGTCAGAAATGAAGGATACACTAACTGAAATGAAGAATAATCCACAGGGAATCAATACTAGAGTAGATGAAGTTGAAAATCAAATCAGCGATCTGGAATATAAGGGAGCAAAAAACACCCCATCAGAACTGCAAAAAGACAAAAGAATCCAAAACCAATGAAGTTGGTGTAAGGAGCCTCTAGGACAACTTCAAGCATAAGCATCTGTGTACAGGTCCTTTAAGAGGAACTGTCTGGGACTCCGAAAGCACTCCATCTCACTTAGCTGGAAGAAGAGAGCAAGAAATTAAAAAACCCAGTTGAAAAAATTACGACAGAAAACTTCCCAAACTTGGTGAAGGAAATAGACACAGAAGTCCAGAGGCACAGAGAGTCCCAAACAAGATGAACCCAAAGAGGCCAACTCCAAGACACATCATAATTAAAATGCATAATGTTAAAGACAAAGATAAAATCTTAAAAGCAGAAAGCAGTTAGCTACCTAAGAGCAAGTGGGGTCCTGCTGCCTGCTGCCTGCTGCCACCCTCTAGGCAAAATTCTGGAGGCAGTGGTTTGGTGATAAAGGAAAGGAGTCTTTATTCAAAAGCTACACAATTTTGGAATAACAGCTTTCTACATGCATTAGTCACTTGAACCTGTCAACTAGGGCTAAAATCTTGAACTCTTGAGTTCCAGCTTTAATCACTTAAGCCTATCAATTAAAGATGAAATCTAACTCTTGAATTCTACTATCATTCTCCTTGTTAGTTTTTAATTGCCCTGTTTCTATAAGATTAGTTTATAAATGAAAATAACATAAGATAGAAAAGCTACATAATTTTGGAAGAATGGCAGGTATCTGCCTCAGAGCCTGTCCACTCTAGAACACACAAAGAAAAATAGCCCTGATGCCGTCTGTCAGGCCTGTCCAGTCCTAAGATGCATTTGAGTCCCTTCTTTCATTTAAAATACTGTCCTTTGGGAAAAGGAGGCAGCTACAGCACATACATCCAGGCATCCTTGAGGAAGAGAAGAGAGAGCCCCAGTCTCTGCTCTTTTGTTTAAGTCTTCTGGCCCGTAATTCCATGCACACTGGAGGCATTCAGCTTCTCAGCCAATCCCATCCTAGACTGTTTACCATTGCCTTGGGCAACCTCCTCCTAGGGCTGTTTCCCTCTCCTCCCCAGTGAGCAAGGGAGCTCCCATAAATAAGACTGTCAGCTGATTTCTCAGCAGAAACTTTGTAGGCCAGAAGGGATGGGCGAGAAATATTCACAGTGATGGAAAGCAAGGACCTACAACCAAGAGTACTTACTCTACCCAGCAAATTTAGAATCAAGGGACAGATAAAGAGCGTCCCAGACAAGAAGAAGCTAAAGGAGTTCACCACCACCAAACTACCATTACATGAAATGTTAAAGGGTCCTCTTTATGAAGAAGAAGAAAAAAAAGATAAAAAATATGAACACTAAAGGGGCAATAAATACATATCTATGAACAGTTGAATCTAAAAAACAAATGAACAAGCAGAACAAATAGGCTCATAGATACTGAGAACATTTTGAGAGCTGCCAGGTGTGAGGGGGTCAGGTGAAAAAAGTAAAGGGATTAAGTACAAATTGGTTGTTTCAGAATAGTCATAGGGTTGTAAAATACGGTATGGGGAATATAGTCAATAATATTTTAAGATCTATGGTGTCAGGTATGAGATTTATCAGGATGATCACTTGGTACCTTATACAATGTGCAGTCACTGGTGTGTATACCTGAAATGAATATATTGTATATCAGTTGTAATTGAAAAATAAGATTAAGAAAATCAGGAATGTGAATGGGTTCCACCAACAGTGAAAATTATTAATAACATTTCAGATCATATTATACTGATCTTACTGATCAAAAAGAAATTAGATCTTAATTAATCTTTTTAGTAAGAGAGACCATATCAGGAAGCAATTACTGTATTTTTCAGACCATAAGACGCACCTAGGTTTTAGAGGAGGAAAACGGGAAAAAATTTTGAAGCAAAAAATGTGGTAAAATATTTAATAACACAAATAACATAATATTTCACCGATGTAAATGTAAACAGAACATTCGGACTATAAGGCGCACCCCCATTTTCCTCCCAAATTTGGGGGGGAAAGTGCATCTTATAGTCTGAAAAATACGGTAATAGAAGAAGAAATATAAATTACCAATGAATGGAGAGGATGTTCAATATCTCTTACTTAAATAAGTGCAAATCAAATAATAATGTCATTTGATATATTATTAAGTTGAAAGAAATTAGAAAAGGTTAATATCCAGTGACAATATGGGGGAAATGTACGTTGTTATTTGCTTTTTGTGGGAGTATAGCTTGACAGGAAATCTTTGGGTCACAGTAACATAAGCAAAAATGAGTCTGCATTCTGATCCTGTATGACAGCAGTTGCTCACATAACTGTGTGTGCTGTCGATTCCCAGGATATGGCCAACTCGGGTGTTTTATGAACCTGTCTTTAGAGTTACAGTATCAGACTTTTTTATGGATTGCTTAGGAATATTTGCTTAATAATTTCTCTCCTACATACTTAAGGAATCATAGATTTATCTGAAAGAATACTCTTAAAAGTGTGCAGAATAAGTGCATACATGTTTGATGGAGTATTGGGAAAATAATCACAAATAATTAAAACAGTATGATATAATACAGCGTGGTCTTTAAGGGGAATGCTCTGTACATAGAGACAAAATTATACTGGTAAATGAAATAAGTTACGGAACTGGATGCATAAGCATGGTCATGTGTTTAGGTAAAACTTATTTATGTATTCACATACAGTAGTCCTTTATCCACTTTCTGTGGTTTCAGTTACCTGTAGTCATGTGCAGTCCGAAAATACTAATTGGAGAAATCCAGAAACAAACAATTCCTGAGTTTTAAATTGTGTGCCGTTCTGTGTAGCGCAGTGAAATTTCGTGCTGTCCTGCATTGTCCTCTCCGGGATGTGAATCATCCTTTTGTCAAACAGCCACATGCACCCCACGCTTTAAAAGTCACTGGTCGTCATATTGACAGTATAGCAGTGCTTGTGTTCAGTGGCCCTTATTTTACTGAATCGATGGCCCCAAACCACAGCAGTATTTATAATGCCAAAGAGAAGCCGGAAATTGCTTCCTTTAAGTGAAAAAGAGAAAGTTCCTGACTTAATAGTGAAAGAAAAATATCATACTGAGGTTGCTAAGGTTTATGGTAAGAATGAACCTTTTATCTATGAAATTGTGAGGAAAATTTTTTTTTGCTATTTTTGCTGTCATGTCTTTTGTGTTACTTTTGTGGTTTCAAAAGTCACAGCCACAGTGCTCAGTTAAGAGGGAAGTTGTGGCTGAAAGACGTGAATAGACGTGTGTTGTGAGTAATGACAGCATGTTGTGCCAGAAAGCTCTGAGCCTATACGAAGACTTCAGCAAGGGGTTCCCGTGAAATGAATGACCTCATTCACATAACTTTTATTATAATATGTTGTTATAATTGTTGTATCTTTTTAACTATTGTTGTTAATCTTCTACTGTGCCGAGTTTACGAAATAAACTTGTTAAAGTTTATATGTAAAGAATATATAGTGTATATAGGGTTCAGTGCCATTTGCCCTTTTAGGCATCCACAGTGGGTCTGGGATAAAGGGGGACTACTCCTTTATCTGGGAGCATCTACGTATTTAATAGTGGTTGTGTCAAGAGGGATAGACTTACCCTTTATATCCATCTTGTTATGATTTTATTATACAGCTTAGATTTTATTTGATGACTTTTTATACTGATACCACTTCAAGGAAAATCAAGAACCATGCACTTTTGGAATTGGTATGTGAAGAGTGGAATATATTTTGACATTTTGTTAGGTAAATTGAGTCAGTTGAAACCTTGTTTGGCTAAAGAATATTTTAATTGGGTTTATCTTGGGAGGCCTCAGTGATTTGAACTAAACTATATTATGTAGTATGTTTTCTCAAAGTAAAAACAGCATTTTGGCCCGGCTGGTGTAGCTCAGTGGATTGGGCGCGGGCTGGGAACCAGAGGGTCCCGGTTCGATTCCCAGTCGGGGCGCATGCCTGGGTTGCGGGCCAGGTCCCCAGTGGGGGCCATGTGAGAGGCAACCATACATTGCTCTTTCTCCCTCCCTTCTCCTCTCTCTGAAAATAAATAAATAAAATCTTTAAAAAAAAAAAACCCCAGCATTTTGTTGTGATGGTGTTTTGCTTTTTCTAAATAATGTTAATACTTTCCTTTTAAGAACCCTCAACAACTAGTACTGCTTCAAATTATCCGGATGTATTGACAAGGCCTTCTCTTCATCGGAGCCATCTGAATTTCTCCACGTTGGAATCTCCTGCTTTACACTGTCAGCCTTCTACATCCTCGGCATTCCCAGTTAGCGCTTCCGGGTTTTCCCTTGTGAAGGAAATTAAAGATTCTACCTCTCAGCATGATGATGATAACATCTCAACTACCAGTGGATTTTCTTCAAGAGCTTCTGATAAAGGTGTTCTCGGCATTTGGTAGTAAATAATTTGGGTAGTAAAATTCAGTTTCAAGGGATAATTTTTTTCTGACTTAGTTTTAATTTTTATTTACTATTTATAAAAATCTGGGGTCTTGTATTTAATTCCATTATTATTCATTATGTATTTTTGCTTCAGATATAACTGTTTCAAAGAATACTTCAGTGCCCCCTCTGTGGTCCCCAGAGGCTGAACGTTGCCACTCACTCTCGCAGCACACTGCCACCAGCTCAAAGAAGCCAGCATTCAACTTGTCTGCCTTCGGAGCACTGTCCCCTGTGAGTACTAATTGGAGTTGATTTGATCACATTAGGTTTGAATGTTTATTGCTTACAGTCTATCATTGTATTTCTGTGCAGTCACTTGGGAGTCCTTCAATCCTTAAAACAAGTCAGCTTGGAGATTCTCCTTTTTACCCTGGAAAAACCACGTATGGTGGGGCAGCAGGTGCAGCGAGACAACCTAAACTACAAAACACCCCCTATCAGGTTGGTTTGAATACAGGAAGGCTTTTAACCTTAAATTTTTGGTTTGTTTGTTTTGTTAAAGAACTTGACAGTCAGATAGGATTTTGGTTCAGTTATTCTTTGATAAAATGATAGATGCGTATATTATAATCTTTTTTTAAAATTATTTTATTGTTGTTCAATTACAGTTGTCCGCATTTACCCTCCCCCCACCCCACCCCAGGCAAACCCACCTCCCTCCCTTGCTTCCCCCTTCCCCCTTGGTTTTGTCCATGTGTCCTTTATAGCAGTTCCTGAATACCCTTGTCCCCCTTCTCCCCTTCCCCTTCCCCTCTGGTTACTGCCGGAATGTTCTAAACTTCAATGTCTCTGGTTCTCTTTTGTTTCTCTGGTTGTATTTTGCTTGCTTACCCCAGAAGCGTCTTGGCTGTGACTGATCTGAATTCCCCGGTAGCTGATCTGGCCTCAGTGCCTTCGCTCCTGAGTCCTCATACGAAACTTTTTAACATTTCATAAAGTAGAGGCTGCATGATGATGTACTCCTTGAACTTGACCTTATCTGAGAAGCACTTTATCTGCCCTTCCATTCTAAATGAAAGTTTTGTTGGATAGATTATTCTTGGTTGTAGGCCCTTGCTTTTCATGATTTGAAATATCTCTCCAGCCCCTTCTTGCTTGGAAGGTCTCCTTTGAGAAATCCGCTGACAGTCTTATGGGGATTCCTTTGTAGGTAACTGTCTCTTTTTCTCTTGCTGCTTGTAAGATTCTTTCCTTATTCTTGACCTTGGGTAATGTAGTTATGATGTGCCTTGGTGTGTTCCTCTTTGGGTCCCGCTTCTTTGGGGTTCTCTGAGCTTCTTGGATTTCCAGGAAGCCTATTTCCTTTGCCAGATCTGGGAAGTTTTCCTTCATTATCTGTTCAAAAATACGTTCAATTTCTTGGTGTTCCTCTTGTCCTTCTGGCAGCCCTATGATCCGGATATTGGGTCGTTTACA
>PVJI01000464.1:16416-110863 GCA_004026765.1 Micronycteris hirsuta | reverse complement strand
TCTGAGACCCTCCTCATTTTTTTGAATTCTTGTTTCTTCCTTCTGGTCCATCCCATTGGTTTGAGATCCAACCTCCTTTTTTTTTATTATCCTTATCGTATTCTTCATCTGTTCAACTATTTGCGTCCACCTTTCTTCCAGTTTTGTTAACAATTTGATTACAAGCATTTTAAATTGCGCATCTGATAGGTTGACTGTTGTCATCCATTAGTTGTAATTTGTTCTGATCTTTCATTTTGGCCATTTTCATTCTTTTTATCTCGGTGCACTTGTCAGCTGGCAGGTGCCTGCAACCTGGGTCGCTTTTTGGATGAGTTGCCTCTGGGGGCGGGGCCTGGGAGGAAGCAATGGCAGCCTCCGATCACCACGGGCTCCCGTCACTCCTCCGCTCCCCAGTTCCCCACTGCCTTTTCTGCCAGACTGGGTACTGTTGGCTCAGCCCTGGCCTCTCTCCGGCAGCGTGGCTGGCTTGCGGGATTCACCTGTTGTTCGGGGCCACGCCCTGTTCAGGCACTGGCGGCGTGAGTCCCTCCATGAGAGCTGCCTCTCACTCACTCCGTTCCTCCACCCGGTACTGCCCCGCTTACAGGCCTGGATGTTCGTCTTCTCCTGCCTCCTGGGTGTCGGACTTCCCTTCAGTTCGATTCTGTCCGTTCTGGTTGTTTAATTTTTTGCTACTGCGTTCGTTGTTTAGACACTCTGGATGTGCGGGCAGCGAGTGCGTCCACCTACGCTGCCATCTTGGCGAAAGTCCTATAATCTTTTCATTTAGGGACTGTATGAATATTATTTTAACCCTAAGCAAACATTTTATTTTAGATTTGTGTCTGTGTGTTTATATGAAGTGTGATGATTAATTCCTTTTTTTAAAAAAAAATTTAGGTATAAATTACATATAGTAAAATTTACCTTTATTAGAGTATTTGAATTTTAACAGAATACATACAGTTGTATAACTTTCTGTAATCAAAATATTGAGCAAACATTTTCATCACCCCAAAATTTTACCTCGTGCATCTCTGTAGTCAACCATTCTTCCTACTTCCACCCCCTAGCAACCACTGATCTGTTTTATTTCTCTGTAGTTTTGTTTTTTCCAGAATATCTTATAAGCATAATTATGTAGTATAGTCTGAACCTGTTGGTTCTACTTAGCATAATGCATGAGATCAATCTGTATTTTTGCATGTATCAGTAGTTCCTTTTTTTTTTGCTAAGGTATAATGTAGTCTGTTTATCCATTTACCAGTGAAAGGACACTTGGGTTATTTCTAATTTTTGGCAGTTGTGAATAAAGCTGCTATGAGCATTTTGTGTGGACATTAGTTTTCATTTCTCTTGGGTAAATACTCAGAGGTCTGACTGTTGGCTCGTGTGACTGTATGATAAGTAAGCATTAACTTTATAATAAATTGCCAGACTGTTTTCCAGAGTGGCTGGTTCCACTTGGCATTTTTCCTTATAATATAAGGGCATTCTGGCCAGTACTTGTTAGTCATCTGTTTTTTGTTTTCTTTTTTTTTTTTATTTTTTTGTTTTAGCCGTTCCATAATAGGCAGTAGTGGCAACTTCAACTTGCTGTGGGGTTTTTTTGCACTTCCCTAATGGCATTGAGAATCTTTTCATGTGCTGATTTGCCATGCACATGTCTTTGGTGAAATATCTGCTCAGATCTTTTGTCTTTTTAAAAATATGGTGGTTTTCTTACTAAAGAGCTTTAAGAGTTCATTATTCAGTGTGTAAGTCCTTTATTAGATGGGTGTTTTATAACTATTTTTATCCTTTTCTCAGTTGACTTAATATCTTTTGAAGAGAATTTTTTTTTTTAAAGATTTTATTTATTTTTAGAGAGAGGGGAAGGTAAGGAGAAAGAGAGGGAGAGAAACATCAGTGTATTGCTGCCCCTCACAAGCCCCGCACTGGGGACCTGGCCCACAACCCAGGCATGTGCCCTGACTGGGAATCGAACCGGCAACCCTTTGGCTTGCAGGCCTGTGCTCAATCCACTGAGCTACACCAGCTAGGGCGAGAATTTTTCTTTTGATGATACTCGATATATTGGGGTTTTTTTTGCTTTTGTGGTTCATGCTTTTGTTGTAGTATGGAAGACATTCTTGCCTGACCCAAAGTCATGGAGATATTCTCTTATGTTTTCTTGCAAAAACTTGGTAGTTTTAGCTTTGAATTTAGGCCTGTGAATCATTTGAGTTAATTTTTGTATGTGACATGAGGTATGGCTCAAGATTCATGTTTTTAACGTATGAATGTCCAATGTCTTTAGTACATACCATTTGTGGAAATGACTATACTTTTTCCATTGAATTGCCTTTACACCTTTGTCAAAAATAGTTGACAATATTGTGGTCTATTTCTGGACTTAATATTTTCCATCTGTCTATGTGTTGATCCTTTTGCCAACACTAAACTGTCTTGATTACTATGGCTTTACAGTAAGTCTTGAAATCAGGTAGTAGGAGCCCTCCAGCTTGTTCTTTTTCAAGTTTGTTTTGTTTTTCCTAGTTCCTTTGCTTTTTCGTAACTTCAGAATCACCCTGTCAATTTCTACAAAGTCTATAGTGATTTTGTTTGGGATTATATTGAGTCTAAAGAACAACTTGGGGAGAATGTACCTCTGAGTAAAATTGAGTCTTCCAATTCATGAACACTTGTCTCACCATTTATTTAGATCTTTTACATTTTCTTTCATCAGTGTTTTGTAGTATTCATCATGCAGACCTTGCACATATTTTTAGATTTACATCTAAATATTTCATGTTACTTGGTATTAGTCAGGAATAAATTGGCTAAGTAGTCTATTTAATAAGTTGAATTCATAGTTAAAATATCTTTCAGCAAAAAAAACTTGAGGCCCAGATAAATTCCCTGGTGAATTCTACCAACCACTTCCTACCACATTTATGAAGCCAAAATTACCCTGATAAAACACACTGAAGACATTGTAAGAAAGCTACAGATCAGTATTTCTCATGAATTACAGACACAAACCTTCTCAACAAATATTTGCAAATTGCATCCAGCATATATAAAAACACTGTTACATCATGATCAAGTGGGGTATATCCTGGAAATGCAAGTTTGGTTCAACATTTGAAAAGTAATGTTATTTACCATGTAAATAAATAAAAACTGTATGAACATCTCTCCACAGGTGCATAAAACACATTTGACAAAATTAAACATCCATTCATGACAAAAATTTTCAGCAGACCTATGAATAGATGGGACCCTTCTTAGCCTGATAATCATGTTTATAGAAAATCTTCAGCCAGCATCATACTAGTGGTGAAAGACAGTATTTTCCTCCTAAGATTATAAAGGGAGCAAGGATGTCTGCTACCACTGGACCTGCTATCACAGGTCCTATCCACACCAGAAAAAGGAAACATAAGGCATACATAATGAAAAGGAAGAAATAAATTTATTTATTTATTTTTTAAACATTTTATTTATTTATTTTTAGAGAGAGGAGAAGGGAGGGAGAAAGAGAGGGAGAAACAGCAATGTATGGTTGCCTCTCACATGGCCCTCACTGGGGACCTGGCTCGCAACCCAGGCATGTGCCCCGACTGGGAATCGAACCAGGACCCTTTGGTTCCCAGCCCATGCTCAATCCACCGAGCTACACCAGCCAGGCCGAAATAAATTTATTTTTATTCATAGACAGTATGCTCATATACATAGGAAATCCCAGACACATCAGAAAATGAGTTTAGGAAAATCATAGATTATCAGGTCAGTATAAAAAATCAATTGTATTTAAATATATACATCAGCAGAGAACAAAGGAAAATTGATAACTTTTTAAAATATCTCAATTTAAGGCAAAGTGCACTATTCTGTGTTTTGTCCCAGGAGTTTCTTGAGGCTCTTAAAAATTCTTTTTCAAGGGTTTTCAGGAACCACTGTAGAGGACACATGGACAGAACCAAGGGGGAGGGTGGAAGAAGGGGAGGGAGGTGGGTTTGGGCGGGTGGGGGGAGAGGTGGGGAGAGGATGCAGACAACTGTAATTGAACAACAATAAAGCAATATTAAAAATTCTTTTTCATAGATATATGTTTTTATCATACTTATATTACAGATTTGGAAATTTTAAAAATGGAGGAGTAATACTTTTAAGCATGTAGGCAATCTGTGACAGACACAGAAATTGTACGGAAACAAGTATATTTGAAAATACTGTCCCGTCTTTAGAATAGTTTCTTGTTTTCCTAATTAAAGGATGTTTTCATAGTTAGCTATAATTATGAGTCTTATTCCTGAGTGTGTTCATGAAGTACAGTATTTTGTTATTTAAGTAAGTGCTAACTGGATCTTGGAGTTACATGGGGAGTGTTCTATTTTTCTTTTTTTTCCCTTTTTATGAAATTTATTGGGGTGACGCTGGTTAACAAAGCCAAACAGATTTCCAGTGCACAGTTCTACAGCACATCGTCTGTACACTGTTTTGTGTGGTCACCACTCCAAGTCAAGCACAGGGAGTTTTCTTAAAAGCTTAAACTGGATTGTATTATTTTTTAAAAACCATATTTTACAGTTAAAATAGTTTAGCACATTAGTAGAAGATAGATGATGCAAGACCATTTGTAGAATAGTTCAAGTCAGAGTATATTTCTGTTAGTTCCTCTTCTTTTTCTTATATTGAATCCTCTACTTTCTAATGCTGGATCCTGACAAATAACTTTAATCCTTCTCAACACAGGCTTCTAAATAATTCATCATTGACATTTGGGATGAATCTGTTTACATATTCTTTCCAAGAGCGTTAGAGTTGGAAGGTATAATAAAGATTCTCTAACTGATTTCCATTTTATTGATTAGTGAACTGAGGCCCCAAGAGGCCATTGGCCAGTAGAATCCTGTGACAGGACAGATTATCATGATTTCCTAGAGGATTTTAATGTTGGTTGCCTCACGTTTGCCAAAGCCTCTGGTTGGGCATCGAGTTAATAAAACTATTGTAGCTACTCTGAAAATATAATGAATGGTATCAGATAGAGACACATTATTTAAAGTAGTTCTTTTGATTCAGTTTTTCAGTTGTTATGAGTTATTTGTATAAACTGGGTTATATTTTGATTGTAGTAATAATATCTTTCATATTAAGCATTGCCAGACTACTTCGATTTGTGTTAGTCACTTGGTTATTGGAATGTGGTAATGCATTCTTGAGAAAAGGAAGTAATTTTATTAGAATTTGTAAACATTGCTTTTGTATGAAAGGTCTGCTTATAAGCTTATTTCCTTAACTCCAATTTTAAGAAAGTTAAAAAGTCATTTATAAAGAAATGGCCTGTGTATTTAAAATTTTTGTTATATTTAAGTTTGAGAAACAAGTCAGTTTAAAATTTTAAATTTTCATTGCTGTAGTGTCTAGAGTCTTCTTTTACTTATATTGGAATATATTATAACTTAATTTTTAGAAATTTCATTTGAGAGAGGGAGCGAGAAACATCGATTTGTTGTTGCACTTCTTTATGCGTTCATTGGTTGCTTCTGGTATGTGCCCTGACTGGGGATCTAACCCGCAACCTTGGTGTTTTGGGGTGACACTCTAATCAACTGAGCTCCCCAGTCAGGGCTAATTAAACTGTTATTAATTTAGTGTTCTTTGATTTAAATATTAGGGGTAAATAGATTAAGGTAATGCTGGAATGTTTTACCATTACCATATCTTATTTTTTTCTATTTAACATAGCTGGGAGAGCTCTAGAGTGGTGCATGCCATATCATACCATTTATTTTTCCATTGTAAAAGTAATTTATCAGGCAGAGAATTGGATTTTCAGTAAAGGCACAAAGAAAAAAGTTAACTATATAGCTAATGACACTACCCAGAGATAAGTCGTTAGATTAATACTGTTTTGCTTTGGTTAGCCATTCTATTTTGTAAATATTTTTATTTTCTGAAATATGTGCTTTAGTGCTTACCATTACAACAAATAATACAAATTTTACTTTGTAGGCACCATTCAGAAGACAGATGAAAGCTAAGCAACTCAATGCAGAATGCTATGGTGTGACTAGTTCAACGGCTCGGCGCATATTGCAGTCTTTAGAGAAGATGTCGAGCCCTCTAGCGGTAAAGTTTTAAAATCACAATTCAAAGCAGAAGTGTAACAAAATTTGAGTTTAGTAAAAATCTTAATTTGTTATTATTTCAACATTAACAGGACGCAAAAAGAATTCCATCTGTTGCTTCTTCTCCACTGAATTCTGTAAGTTGACTTTTAACCTTTTGAAAGAGATATATTTTTATATATTGGTGGTAAAAATCTTATTTTTCAAAGTTTGCCATCAATTCTAATATTATTTTATTTTTTTAGCCTCTTGATAGTAGAATAGATTCCACTACAGATTTTCGGCCTAAAAGGGAAAAGGTAATACTTTTTTAGAATTTATTATTGTAAAGTATGAACAATTTTGTTGTATTTATTTTTAATTGGCAAATACACAAATTGAATTTAGTTGGTAGTCATAGGGAACATGTTTGAAAAAAGATGATTTTTTATATTGCACATTGTTGCATGTTGTGAGGGAGGGCCTTGCTTAGCACAATGCCCTACATGTAGTAAGAGCTCAGTCATTATTTTTTGGTTATTTGGCATTTTCACCTACAGCATCTCGGCAGTCATTTATGAATAACTCTTACCCTTTGATAAATAAAATTAGGAGTAAACAGAGCTTGAAGTGTTTGGTAATTATAAATTCAGTAAACTGAAGCGCTCACTGAACATAGTTATCTTTGAAAGCTTTCCTCATTAACAAACATCATGTCAAATTAATGTGTGTAATAGAATTTCAAGTTGGCACATCTTTCATCAGTTAGCCAAAATGCTCTTCCGAGATATCGGAGCTATTAAAACAATGTAATACAGATTATATATTGACAGCCCTTTTTAGTGGATTCTATTTCATTACAGATTAGCTTTGGAGGTCACCATGGAAAAAATAAAGTGCTTGATAGGGTTAAAAAGATATTTTTGTTAGTTTTTTTATACTTCAGGGGAAGCAGATTCCCAAATCCTTACTTATGGAGGTATTTATGACAACACCAAGTTCCCTCAGAAGTAATTGATTAAAATTATCATAATTCTCTAAATTAATTTGGGGACTGTATTTGAGATATTGGTAAAATATAATTATTTATACTGAAATTCTTTTTTTTTAAATTGCTTATTTTATGACAGTTATCCCATTTTTCCCCCTTTTTGCCCCCCTCCATTCAGCCTGAAATTCTCATGTAGAGAAGAAAGCTGAAATTGAGTTTTTTCCTTGGGATAGCTCAATTTTTAGAATTATCTAGATATTTTTAATCGGGCAAGAGGGATTCCATTATTAGCTACTATGATGGGATTAATTCATTAGATGCTTTTCTCAGATTCCCATTTTATATCAGATTGCATAAAATAAGTAAGTTCTAAAAATTGTGCCATAATAGAAATTCTCATCAATAAAAGTTTTTATTAATGGTTGTATATAATACCAGTAAGTGACTGTTAAAAATTGTAAAGACCAGGTAACAATATTGTAGTTCATGTTTTCATGAATGCAATCAGAACAGTCTACAAAATAGACTGTTTCATTCAGTTGTAGGATCACACTTGTGGTGAGGATTTAGGGAAGAGTTAGTGACCATACTGGGGCTTTGCATACGAAATCAGTGCTGTTCACAGCTGCTGCTGAGTGAATGGATTGCATTCATAGTATTACAATCTTTGGACAGAGTAGAAGCTTAAGTCAACAGGATTTTTACTATGTTTCAGTGTAGCAAAAGATTGTTGACAAAACGCTTGTTGTATGTCAATAATAAAGCCAGTTCATTTTAAGATTTGGAATTCTTAACAGGGCTTTACTAATTAGACTTAAATTGTAAACATTTTTGTTTGGTTTTTAAATAACAATAGATAAAAATTAACTTGGAGAGAAATTTGCTCACATTTTTAGCAATTAAAATATTTTCACTGCTAGTTTAAAAATATCTGTAGCTGAAGAAAATTTAGATAGTAATTAGGGGGAAAATGTGGCAAAATCAGTATCAGTTATATATTTGAAATTCGTCTGGTAAAAGCTTAGATTTGTGAAATAGTTTTTCCCCCCTAATTGATTTTATAGACAGAGAGAGAGAGAAAGAATGATTTTTTGTTCCGTTTATTTATGCATTCATTGGTTGCTTCTTGTATGTGCACTGACTATAGCCCTAACCTGCAACTTTGGTATATTGGGATAATGCTGTAAACAACTCAGCCACCTCGCCAGGGCTTGTGGAACATACTTAAATATAGTTCTCATTTTGTGTGTGTGCATATCTTTGTGAAAGTCGTTAAGTCCAATAAAATAGTCTATGAAACCATCTTGGAACTGTGTGTGTGTGTGTGTGTGTGTGTGTGTGTAAATACGCATGCACGCTTGGTTCTGTTCCTATTAGTTTTCTTTTACTATTTATTTATGTTGACTGGATATTTCTCTGGGAAGTATTCGTAGTCTCTAGGTCACATTAGTTATTGTCAAATAATTTTTAGCTATGTATCACTGATAATATATGAAAATGAAAGTTTGTCCTTGATTTTTTTTTTTTAACTATAAGGTGGTCTGTCAGTATCCCCCTGTTCAGAGACTCATGACCCCAAAGCCAGTATCCATAGCAGCAAATCGAACTGCTTATTTTAAACCATCTCTGACCCCATCTGGTGAATTAAGGAAGACTAATCAAAGAATAGATAAAAAACACAGTGTGAGTATGTGTTTATTTTCACTAGTCTTTGAATATTGATTAAAATGAATAAGAATATATACTGTAACATAGAAGTACTTTACTATTGCATTCTACTAGATAATGCTTACAGATTGTGAATTAGTGATGATTATGAAATAGAATGCTTTAAAATGTCAAGGAATATTAGTCAGATCCCAAATTAGTGTTTACTAGTAAATCCTAGTATATACTAATGGTTTTAGATTAAGTAATTTTGTCAGATTTGCTTTATCTGTGTGTTTTGTTTGAGTTGTTGGACTATCTAAAGATAAATTTCAAACATCACATCTGTTCATTTCCAAGTACCTTGGCATGCATATTCTAAGTATTTTCTTTGTTTTATTTCGGTTACAGTTTACATTCAGTATTATTTTATTTTAGTTGCAGGTGTACAATATACAAAGTGACCCTTTTGCCATTTCAAGTACCCCTCTGGCATCATACCTAGTTGTTTCAGTTTTACTGACTGTATTCCCTGTGTTGTACTTTACATCCCCATGGCTGTTGTATTACTGCCAATTTGTACTTCTTAATATTTTCACCTTTTTCATCCAGCACCCCAGCCACCCTTCTCTCTGGCAACTGTTCTCTGTATTTATGATTCTGTTTCTATTTTGTTTGTTTATTCTGTTCTTTAGATTCCATATATAAATGAAATTATATGGTATTTATCTTTCTCTGACTTATTTCACTTAGCATAATATGCTCTAAGTTCATCCATGCTGTTGCAAATGCTGAGATTACCTTCTTTTGTTTATGGCCAGTTAATATTACACTGTATACCGTATTTTTCGGACTATAAGGTGCATCCCCCTCCCCCCCCCATTTGGGAGGAAAATGGGGGTGTGTCTCATAGTCCAAATGTAGCTTACCTGACTGTTTACATTTAAATTGGTGAAATATTATGTTATTAAATATTTTACCGCATTTTTTGCTTCAAATTTTTTTTTCCTATTTTCCTCCTCTAAAACCTAGGTACGTCTTACAGTCCGAAAAATACGGTATATGTATCACAACTAAACTTGTCTTTTGATGGGCGCTTGCGTTGCTTCCGTATCTTGGCTATAGTAAATGCTGTGATAGCCAAGGGGTGCATGTACCTTTTCAAATTAATGTTTTGAGTTTCTTCAGATATATAAAGAAGTGGAATCACTGGGTCATAAGGCATTTCTATTTTTAATTTTTTGAAGTATCTCTACTACTTTCCATAGTAGCTATACCAGTCTGCATTTGCACCAACAGGGATGAGGGTTCCCTTTTCTCCACATTCTTGCCAACACTTGTTTATTGAGTTATTGATGGTAGCCAATCTGACAGGTGTGAGGTGGTATCATCTCATTTTAATTTTCATTTCTCTGATGATTAGTGACATTGAGCATCTTTTTATATGTCTATTGGCCTTCTATATGTCTTTGGAGAAGTGTCTATTCAGGTCCTCTGCCCATTTTTTAATTGGATTATTTGCTATTTTTGTGTTAGGTTGTATGATTTCTTTATTAATTTTGGATATTAGCCCCAGTGGGATGTAATGTTGATGAATATCTCCTTCCATCAGTAGGTTGTCTTTTCATTTTGTTGATGGTTTCCTTTTCTGTGCAAAAACTTTTTGGTTTGATATAGCCCCATTTCCTTATTTTTTCTTTTGTTTCCCTTGCCTAATATGTGGAGATGTATCAGAAAAAATATTTCTAAGAGAAATGTCAGATGTCACTGCCTTTGTTTTCTTCTAGGATCTTTATTGTTTTGAGTCTTACATTTAAGATTTAATTCATCTTGATTTTATTCTTGTATATGATGTAAGAAGGTGGTCTAGTTCGTTCGTTTCTTTCTTTCTTTCCTTCCTTCCTTCCTTCCTCCCTCCCTCCCTCCCTCCCTCCCTCCCTTCCTTCCTTCCTCCCTCCCTCCCTCTCTCATGTATCTCTTCAGTTTTCCCAACAGCATTTAATGAATAGACTGTGGAGCTTTTTTTTTCACATTTTTTATTTTTATTTTTTCTGTTACTGTTTATTACCCCTCCCCTCTTCTACCTCCACCCACGCCCCTCCCCCTGCAGTCACCACACATGAATAGACTGTCTTTACCCCATTGTATGTTCTTGCCTTTTTTGTTATATATTAATTGACCATGTAGGTGTTGGTTTATTTCTGGGCTCTCGATTCTGTTCCATTGATCTATGTGTCTTCTAATGTCAGTATCATGTTTTGATTACAGTAGTCTTATAATTTGATATCAGGTAGTGTGATATACTTTCAACTTTGTCCTTTTTTTCTCAAGATTGCTGTGGCTACTCGGGGTCTTTGGTGGTTCCATGTAAGTTTTTGATTATTTGTTCTAGTTCTGTGAAAAACACCGTTGGTATTTTGATAGCTATTTCATTTGAATCTATAGATTGCTTTGGATAGTATGAACATTTTAACAATGTTAATTCTTCCTGTGCATGAGCACAGGTATACGCATCTATTTATTTGTATCTTCTTCGATGTCTTGTATTTTTATAGTGTATGTCTTTTACCTCCTTGGTTAAATTTATTCATAGCTATTGTTTTGATGCAATTATAAATGGGATTGTATACTTAGTTTCTTTTTCTGATAGATCATTATTATATAAAAATGAAACCTATTTCTGAATATTTATCTTGTATTCTGCTGCTTAACTGAATTCATTTATCAGTTCTAATAGTTTTTTAAAAAATTATATTTTATTGATTATGCTGTCACAGTTGTACAAATTTTACCCCCTGGGTCCCCTCAACAGAGCACTCCCCACGCCCTCAGGCAGTCCCCACACCATTGTTCGTGTCCATGTGTCATACAGATAGGTTCTTTGGCTACTCCATTTCCTGTACTGTACATCCCCGTGGCTGTTCTGTAACTACCTGTATGTACTTCTTAATCCCCTCACCTCTTCATCCATTTTCCCACAACCCCCTCCCATCTGGCAACCATGAAAACCCAATCTATATCTATGATTTTTGTCTCTGTTCTTACTGGTTTAGTTTGTTTTTTAGATTAAATTGTTAACAGATAGGTATTTATTGCCATTTTATTGTTCATAGTTTTGATCTTACTCTTTTTCTTAAGTAAGTCCCTTTAACATTTCATATAATAATGGTTTGGTGGTGATGAACTCCTTTAGTTTTTTCTGGTCTGGGAAGCTCTTTATCTGCCCTTTGATTTTAGATGATAGCTTTGCTGGGCAGAGCAGTCTTGGCTGTAGATCCTCACTTTTCATGACTTTGAATATTTCTTGCCAATCCCTTCTAGCCTGAAAAGTTTCTTTTGAGAAATCAGCTGACAGTCTTATGGGAACTCCCCTGTAGGTAACTAACTCTTTTTCTCTTGCTGCTCTTAAGATTCTCTCTTTAATGATGATGTGTCTTGGAGTGGGCCTCTTTCCATCCATCTTGTTTGGGACTCTCTGTGCTTCCTGGACTTGCTGTGTTGATTTCCTTCACCAAATTAGGAAAGTTTTCTTTCATTATTTTTTCAAATAGATTGTTTATTTCTTTCTTTGTCTTCTTCTGGCACCCCTGTGATGAGAATGTTGGAATGCTTGAAGTTGTCCCATAGGTTGCTTACACTATCCTCATTTTTTTGGATTCTTTTTTCTTCTTCTTGTTCCGATTGGTTTTTTGCTTCCTTATGTTCCAAATCATTGATTTGATTCTCAGCTTCATCTCCTTTACTGTTGTTTCCCTGTAAGTTGTTCTTTATTTCAATTAGTGTATCCTTCATTTCTGACCAAGTCTTTTTTATGCTGTTAAGGTCCTCACTAAGTTTTTTGGGCATATAACCAGTGTTTTGAACTCTGCATCTGATAGATTGCTTATCTCCATTTTGTTTAGTTCTTTTTCTGGAGTTTTGATCTATTCTTTCATTTGGGCCATGCTTCTTTGTCTCCTCATTTTGGCTGCCTCCCTGTGTTTGTTTCTATATATTAGGTAAAGCTGCTTTGACTCTGTGTCTTGGTAATGTTGCCTAATGTAGTAGGTGTCCTGGAAAGTCCAGTGGCACAGCCTCCCCTATTGCCCTGGCTGGGTACTTCAGGTGTGCCTTTCACGTGGGCTGAGTACACCTTCCTGTGTTGTTGAGCCTTGATTGCTGTTGGCAGATTAATGGGAGGGATTTACCCAGGCCATTCAGCTGCAAGGACTGGCTGTGACCACTGACTTCCAACCTGCACCTCTGTGGAGGATCTGCTGTTCAGGGGCAGGGAGTGGTGATCCGATGTGGTCTGTAGTTGTCCACTGGGTACACAGTCTCTCGGGTTTCCTGGGTGGTTCAGGTCAAGGTCAGCTCCTACCTGTGTTTTGCCTGGTACCACCTTTCCTGAGCTACAAAGCAGTCTGAAATGGCTGCTACTTGTGCTGGGTTTGGAGATTCCCAGGTGAAGCCAAACTGTGAATCGAGGCTGGCTGCTGCTAGTGCTCTGCCTGGGGCCACTTAGCAAGAGGTATGGGGGTTGGGTGCTCACTATGGCTGGTTGTTGCTTGTTTGAGATGATTTAGGAAGTTGTCAAGTATGAGCCAAGACCAGCCATTCATACGGAAAAGTTTCTGTTAACAACTTGGGTGGGCCTATAAGTTGAGGAGAGTGGAATCTCAGGGGATCTCCAGGGCAGGGCAAACAGTCTTAGCAAGGTTGATGGAGTCTCAGATATGGCATCTGCCTGCTGGCTCTGTGGCTCTTTTGTGGGGAGAGTCCACAAAAGGGACAGTGGCCTCTGCCTGCCTTTTGTCTGGGAGAAAGCTGTTCCCCAGCTCTTGCCTTGATGCCAGGCACTTCATTTTCTCCATCTGTGCCACTGGTGCCTTTCAACCTGCTACCCTGGTGCAGGAGCTCAGAAGAAGTAAGTCTAAGTCTGTATGAGTTAAGAAGAACTGCTTACGTCTTCCAGCAGTTTTTTTCCACCAACCCAGTCCCCGCTGGTTTTTGCAGCCAGAAGTTATGAGGACTTATCTTCCTGGCACTGGAATCCTGGGCTAGAGGACGTGGTATGGGGCTGGGACTCCTCGCTTCTGAGGTATCCCCCTTGAATTTTTATCCACCACATATGGGTGAGGGACCAGCCCATTCCACCTCTCCTCCCCTCCTACTAGTCAGGATAAATGTGGTTTCTTTAATTTTGTAGTTGTCAGACTTCCCTTGAGCTTGACTTCTGACGTTTCTGAGTGATGGTTATTCTGTATTTTAGTTGTAATTTTGATGTGGTTGTGTGAGGAGACAAGCCATGTTTACCTATGCTGCCATCTTGACCAGAAGTCCTCCAGTTCTAGTGGTTTTTTTGTGGACTCTTTAGGGTCTTCTGTGTACAGTTTCATGTCATCTGCAGATGACAGTTTTACTTCTTCCTTTCGAATTTAGGTGCCTTTTATTTTTTATCAGATTTCTGTGGCAAAGGGCTTACAGTACAATTTTGAATAAGAGTGGTGAAACAGACATACCTGTCTTATTGTCGTCTTTAGATGGTTGCCTAGGTTGATCTGTAATTTACTTTTAATTTTGATGTGGTAAGAGGTAAGTTTCAAAGAATCATCTCAAAAGGAATAGCCTTATAAATTTGCTTGCATATTTAATATTCCAAAACAAGAGATAAGTAAAAGTGGTAAGTGTATTAACTTTGTATAATAACCATTTTGTTTGAAGCACAATTGCGCTTAGTGACATTTTATGTATACATATAACCACACTAATATTTGTAGTAGGCTCTGCTCAGAACGTAGGCTCTAAGTTGCAAATTTTAGGATTCATTAACTAAAAACCATTAAATTCCTGATTCTAAATATTAAAATTCACAGATAGAAATTTAATTAAGAAAATTAAATAAGCAAGCTTTTAAAGATGGTTTCATTTTTTTCTAGACGGGATATGAAAAAAATATGACACCAGGACAAAATAGAGAACAACGAGAAAGGTAATGCCATCTTTGTAGCTGAACTTCTTTATATGTAATTTTAAGTTCTGTATGCAATGTACTTGTGCCTTTTTGAATATTAAAAAGGTTAAAAAATAGAAACTTTATACATAAAAATACCTGTCAGCTTTTAAAATCACATTTGGCTGTACATTTATTTTTTTTGTAGCAGTTCTGATTTTTAGGTATTCAGTTAGTTGACAAGTTATGGACCAGAATAATATATCATTGAATTTTTTTTTTTTAGGGGTTTTTCGTACCCAAATTTCAGTATGTCTGCAGCCAATGGTGTATCTTCTGGAGTAGGTACTGGAGGTGGCAAGATGAGACGAGAAAGAACACGCTTTGTGGCTTCTAAACCTCCAGAAGAGGAGGTAGGTTTACATACTTAATACTCCTGATGCTTGTTAAAAGCTTTGGTGTGTTGCGGTGGGGACAGGAGACCTTGGAGGAGTGGGGTTTAGGGAGACCCAACACAATAATAGTGTACTGCAGAACCGGTTCCTCAAAGTGTGTGTGTGTGTGTGTGTGTGTGTGTGTGTGTGTGTGAGAGAGAGAGAGAGAGAGAGAGAGAGAGAAACCACCTTCACTGTGACAACTCAGAAAACCTAACTTAGTACTGAAAATTGTCATGGGTGTCATTACACAATAATTGTTTCAGTAAGAGAATTGCAATTGAAATTATTTGACCCTTAGAATATTATATAATTTGGTTTTACAAATTTCTGAAACATACAAAAATAGGTGAATGTGGTTTGTATTCATGTCACCTGCCCTTCGTATTATTTGTGAACTTTACCAGTGTTGTGAAAGGTAACTCTAGGTTATTTAATTTCGGTATGATTTAGCACAATCCATTCTGCAGGGTGTATTTGAGTTTGATTCCTAATATAGGGCATGACACACAAATTCAAGTGTATTAGATGTTGCCTCATTACTCTTCAAAGTAGTTTTACAAATTAACACTTAAACCTGACAGTAGGTAGATATGCTTTTTTGTTATTAGTACTTGATTTGTTAATTTAAAAATTTTTACCAGTGATGGCTGTGAAATGGCATGTCATAGGAATTTTATTTTGCATTTTGTTGTTTACTAGGGAGAGGACACATCTTTTTGTGAGTTTCTTGGCCATTGGGGATTTCTCATTATGTTTTTTTCTGTTGGGTTATTTCTTTTATTAGGAAAAGTTTTTTATATATTCTGAATATGAAAGTTTGAAAAAGATACGGACTAATGGAAGATTGGTTCAATTAACTTTTCCTATATGTTGCTCTATTTCTTTTCTGTCTGCTTGGAGTTGAAGGCAGGTCTAGGTCTCATTTCAGTCTTTTTGTAAATGAATTTCAGCCTAGCTGGGTTATTAAAGTTTTCATTTGTCATGTGTTTGTAATTAAAATTTCATTTGTAACTTTCTCATTGACCCACGATATTTTTCAAGAGTATTTATTTAGGTTTTTAAACAGGAGATCTTTTCTAACGGTCTCTGTTGACTGAAATCATGTTTTGATTGAAATTGTATATAAGAGTATTTTTTTCATGTCTGTTGCAAAGCTTGCTTTGCAGGCTTATTTAGAATGGGAACTCTCTCAGTGTTTCCCTGCCTATCTCGTCTTCTCCTGTTTGTGTGGTTGCACCTCTCTCCAGGGGCACAGTTCACCAGAATCCTGACTTCTTTGGCAGTTGGGACTTTCTGCCACATAGCCTGTCTTGTGATAGTTGTGCTAGGGGCCTTGAGGCTCTGTTTTTTCCCTTAGATTCTACTTGTTGCTGTGCTGGTGTGTTGTGGAGGGAGGGAATGTATTAATATATTCTATCGTCTTGAAAGAAAAAGTCTCAAATGTCATCGATTACATAGTGTATAAAACTTTGTAGTTTTCTTAGCAAGCCAGTTTTCTTTTGTGGTTAAAGCTCTTTATGTAGATTTAATTACAATTATGAAATGGGTTATCTTGCCTTATATACGTAAAGAAATTAATATCTGATTGCTATAGCATGAACTTGTTCTTTAGATGGGTTTTTATATTTCTCAGTAAAATGTGTGGTCCTACCTTTTTAAAGTTTATCCCTGTATGAGAACAATTATTAGCTTGGTTTGGTGTTTGCCAAATGACAGATTGTGAATTTTGCTTATTTCCCTTCAGTTTCAATCTCAGATTGGTACCTGTAGCTTAATTTAAGCTGTCTTACAGATTTGTGTTTAGTTTGACTTTGCTTTGTTGAGACATTTTGGGCAGTTAAAATTAATTTACTTTGGCTTTTAGTACTTGGTATATTAACTATAAGGAGCTTTATGAAAGTCTGACTCCCCAGACCTCTTTATCACCGCCTCCCTTATGTGGGCCCCTCTCTCCATTCCGGTCAACTGCCAACTGCCAACTTCACATCCCAGGATGCCTCCCCCAACTCCTTCTGCCTTTGTCTCTATTCCACTCTGGAGTTAGAGTCTCTACATTTCTGAGGAAAGAGGTACTAATGGGTGGCCACCCCGAATTTTCTGCTTACCTTGTGTTTTTTTAAAAAATTATATATAATGGTTTTGGATAGATGCTTCCTTATTTAATGTGTCCAGTGCTGTTTTTCGTTTGTTTCAAATGGCAAATATGTTTATACCACATTGTTTCTTAAATTAATTGTACTTAATGGGAATTTTTGGTAAAAGAAGATTCATTTTTGCGGGTTTTTTTAAATAGGCTTTTAGGAAAGGTCAAGTGGAAGAAATTTTATTTTTAATGGAAATAAGCAAATTATGCTAATTACAGATACATTTCTATTTAATAGGGGCTGATGTATTTAATGTACTAAACATTCAGTTTAATAGGATTCTATATTAGAAATAACCCAATTTGCAATATGAGGTAGTAAAAGTATGTTTTAGCTTTACCTTATCTTAGATTCCAACATTTGTGAGGATTGTGTTGGTCCCTAAACATTGGCGGTTTGCCTTTACTGTGATACTCTGTTTTTTATAATGAAAAAGCACATTGATACAGAATAGATAAGTAGTTTATAATACTGAGTTTGGGGAGATTTAAGTGCTTTATGTTGTCATGTCAAGCACAGTTCGGTGTGTGAGACCTTGATTAACTTAACTCTTTGCACATCAGCTTCCTTCTCTTTAAAATGAGATTAAGCCCTGACCAGTATGGCTCAGTGGGTTAGGTGTCATCTTGCAAAGCTAAATGTCAACAGCTTGGTTCCTGGGTCAGGGAACATGCCTGAGTTTGGGCCAGATCCCTGGTTGGCGACATGTGAAAGGAAACCAATCCATGTTTCCCTCACACATGGAGGTACCTCTGCCTCCCTTTCTCCCTCCCTTCCCCTCTCTCTAAAAATCTTTTTTTTGAGTTGCTATCTCATTGTAAAATCTTTTTTTTTTAAATGGCATTAAGAAAAATATATTTAGCTTGTGTCTATAGGATGTCTGTCAGTTAATACCTGTCTGATATTAGGCCATATATCCTTGTGCCCCAGTTTCATCATCTACAGTACTAAGTGTCTGTCTCATGTGAGATAACCCATGTAAAGGTATTACAGGGGCACTATATAATAAGGCACAGATTTGAGGGTGGTTGTGTTCAACTTGAGGCATCTGTAAGCATCTGGTTACAGTTCTTGACTTAGTTTCACCCAGATTTGTGGGACCCACTTCTGATCAATCAAATCAAAATATTGGTGACTAAGAATCAAATTTAAAATTGGTTTACAGTCAGTAATAAAAAGAACCAGTAATGCAAGCATATGGCTTAATGAGTTGGCATGAGGTACAGGTTATACTCAGTTGATGTGTCCAGGTGTTGTAATGGGTCTGAAGGGAAGAAAATCAGGCTAAGGTTGGAAATGGAAAGACGTGTCCCTACAGAAATACCCAAATGTGTCTGTTGTGTCGTCCTTTCCTCCTCCTCTACATTTGATATATATATTTCAAACAAGTTTTGAAAGATTGGGCAGTGAGCGTACATAATAGTAGCGCCTAGATTCTAATATTTTGTCATATTTGCTTCAGCAAATGAATATTCGTATTTTTGGGGTGCATTTCAAAGTAAATTTAAGACTTAACTCAGTATACTTCATCCCCAGATACTTCAGCATGCATTGCATGAACTAGAGTTAGATATTTGTTATTTTTTAATTTAGCAAGAATTTACAGGTAGTGAAGTGTAAAATTCTTAGGTGCATCATTTATTGAATTTGACAAATGTTTGCATCTCTGTAACCCAAAGTCCTGTCGAGGTGTCGAACATTTCCAGTCCTTTCACTCGTGCTCCTTCCCAGTCAGTACTCATTGCCTGCACCCCTGGAATAATTACTGTTCTCATTTTCCCCCACTCTGTATTGGGTTTTGCTTGTTCCGAAAATTGATATCAGTACAGTTCAGTGTGTATTTTTTTGGAGGGTCTGGCTGTTATGAATAAAGCTGTTGTGAACACTCTTGTTGTACCTTAATTGTAGACATGTTTATTTCTCGTGGTGTAAATATAGTACCAAGCAGTGGAGTCAAGAGTAACATTTTATACTCCCACCAGTGTATGGGCATTTCTTTTACTCTGTATCCTTACCAGTAGCTGATTGCCATTTTTTAAATCATGACTATTCTGCTTTGTGTATGGTGGTATATCAATGTAATTTTAATTTGCATTTCCCTCATGACTAGTAATGTTGTATTCTTGTTTATATCCTTATTGGCTGTTAGTATTAGCATCCTTTGTGAGATCTCTGTTCAGATCTTTTGCCTTTTTAAGATTGGGTTGTCTTATTGAGTTGTACAAACTCTATGAATTCTAGACCCAGATACCAGATTTTGCCGTGTATGATGCGCTCCTGTGTATAATGTATGCCCACATTTTTGTCCCAAAGTTTCAGGAGAAAAAGTCTTTCATTTTAATTTTTTAATTCTATTTATTTATTTATTTATATTTAGATACTTGACTTTTTTGTGTTATAAAGGAACTTTAGCACTTATTTTTGAACATATTATGGCACAACAAATTTTATGTAACATAATCACAAAACACAAGGACAGATACATAATGTTTAATACACAGCCTTATTTTTCCCTCAAAAATTTGGGCCAAAAAATGCACATTATACATGGCAAAATACAGTACTTTGAATAATACATGTCTTACAAGAAGTCTGAATTTATTTATTTTTTCCCCATTATTTCTACTGTTCTTTGTACCTAAGTAACTTTTTCATCTCCCCAGGTTGCAGAGTTCTGTGTTATTATCTTCTGAAGATAATTAGTAGTGCTTTTATGTTTTTTTCTAATTTCCTTTTTTACTTCTTGTGTAACCCATGGATTATTTAGAAGTGTTTTTAATCATGATTTTAATGTTTTGAAATGCATTAAGACTTCTTTTATAGCCCAGCATATGGTCTGCTTGATCAATCTTAAAGAATGTATATTCTGCAGCTGTTGGGTATAGTGTTCTATAGAAGTCAAATAAGATGACTGATAGTATTTCCCAGATCTTATTTGTTCTTGCTTAATTTTGTGGGGCTTTTTTGGGGGGGAGGGGGGCTGTCTGGTTAGTCTATTAAAATTGTTGAGAAATAGGAGTTACAATTGTCAACTTACATTTGATATGTTTTTCTCCTTAATACATAATACATAAATATTTGCTTCATAATATTTTGAGGCCCTCATTAGAGAATACACCTTACATCTATTACAGTTTTTCAGTGATGTGCCTCTTTTAATATTAATAAATGCCCTTAAAAATGTTTTTTGAAATATTCTTTGTCTTAAAATCTACTTTGTCTGGTATTAATATAACCAGCCACTCTGTTAGAATAAGCTTTCTTAGACTTATCGCAGGTTGTATCTTTTTTCAGCCATTTTCTCTCAACCTATGTGTCTTTATATTTTAGTCTCTTGTAGGTAGCATGTAGTTGACTCTTGCCTTTTAGTTGGAATGTTTACTTGTAATTATTGATATGGTTAGATTAAGGCCTGCCAGTGTTGTAATTTTCCCATTTGTTTTTTTCTTTCTTGTTCTTTTTGAAAGCTGCTTTTTGGGGGGTTAATTGAATATCTGTTTGAATTCCATTTTAATTACTTACTGGCTTTTTTATCTTCATGTTACTTCATGGCTCCTTTTGGGATTACTGTGTATCTACTTTGTGTTAATATTATACCACTTCCTTTGAACATTTAAGAATCTTGTATCCTTATAGTTCTGTCATTGTCATTTGTATTACATTTAGATAGATAGGCTATAAACCTATCACATACGATTTTTGCTTTATACAATTAAGGAAATTAACAGAAAAAAATTTATATTTTCTCCCAAATTCTTTTTTTTTTTTTTTCCAGAAATCTGAGTTTCCATATAGTATCATTTTCATTCACCCTGAAGAACTTGTAGAGCAGGTTTTACAGCAACAGATTCTCTTAGTTTCCTTTGACCTGAAAGTGTCATTATTTTTCCTTAGGTGGGGGAGCTTAACTCTGCTAAGGTGTGACTTATGTATAACAAACCTCATCCATTTGAAGTATTCAGATTGTTTTAGCTGGCAGTGAACTTACTGAACTCAAACTCTGTCTCCCTCTCTGGTGGGCAGCAGCCGAAACTGTAGTCTTCATTGGCTGTTCGATGTCTGCTTTACACACATGTCACTTATAGGTCTGCTGGAGATTTGGGAGAAAATCAGTTTATATGCAGTTTATATGCAGACTTAAGGCTCCCCTTCCGTGGCTCTTCAGTCCTGCATCTCCCCTCATTTTCTAGCTGCTCTGGTCACCTTGTCTGTCCTGTGATTCCTCCACCAACACATCGGCAGTTTTCTCTGAATTTCATCTGTCCAGTGACAGCAACTCAAAAAGAGAATATGAAGCTCGCTCAGTGCTCTTCTCTTCTCCCAAGTGCTTTGTTTCCTCCGGTTTCTGCTTGTTTTTGTTTGTTCTCCAGTGTTTTCAGATAATGGTTTTTGGGTTTTTTTTTAATCCTCATCCAACGACATCTTTTGGTTGCCTTGTCATACACGCCCCAACCAGGAGTCGAGCCCACAACCTGGGTATGTGCCCTGACCTGGAATTAAACTGCAACCTATCAGTCCATGGGAGTATGCTCCAACCCGCTGAGGCACACTGGCCTGGGCTTAGAGAGTTGTTTCTAATATTTTGTCTGGAGTTTATAATAGTTATCTGTCAGAGTATTAGTGAGATGTGAACTACACCACCATTCGCAGAAGCGGGACTCCTTGTTCTAAATGTGAGTCATTTGAGACTTGCGGTGGCCTTTGCTGTATTGGGTTAAAAACCAAGGCAGTTCACCAAGCTCATTAATACTGATATTTATTAAATGATATGTAACTTTATGTTTCATGTTAATATCCCAACTATATTATATTATTTTCTTTCTTCGTTTTCACCAGTTTGGAAATTGGTATTGAGGGTAGTTCACAGAGTCATATGGCTGGCTGGTGGTTGGGATTCAAATTTTGTTTAGTTTGTTTTTTTTCATTCAAGAGCTCATGTTGTTGAAACTGCATGGTGCTGTCTTCTTCCTATTGTAAATTTACCTGTAACTATATAAAATCTACCTGAAAACAACGGATAAAAGAATGACAAAAGATGAACCATATCATTATAAACCTTACCTGTGTTTCAGGAAATGGAAGTACCAGTATTGCCAAAAATCTCTCTACCCATCACCAGTTCTTCACTGCCTACCTTTAATTTTAGTTCCTCTGTGATCACAGCTTCATCACCAATTAGTCCGGCACAGTCATCAACAAACAAGGTACAAAACCTTTGTACAAATAGAGGTGATTTTTGATCTTTCTTGTTTCTTTTAAAACATGTACCATATTTCACCATGCATGGTGCACTCCCATGTATAATGCACACCCACGGCTTAACACTGCCTGTGTGTAATACACATCCTTATTTTTCTCTCAAAAATTTGGGCAAAAAAGTGTTCATTATACACTGTAAAATACAGTAATTCAGTTTAAAATAGTGATTAATTTTCACTATGGAAATCAACTCAGTAAGAAGAGAAAACTGGAAGTAGTATTTTGCTTTTTTAGAGAAATATGCGTTATAACGGGGTGTGTTATAATGGAGGTGCTCATCAATTCTTGTGCAGCAGTGCACTAACGAAAGAGGTGATTGTGTTAGTTTCCAAACAGTGTTTTCCAATGAGATGCTTTTTTTCCTGTAAGAAGAGATTTTTGTTTTTATTTTTCAAGTAGGATTAATATCTTTAATTTTCTCCTTAAATTTTTATGCTTTTGTTTTAGCTTTTACTTTTTCTGAACTTTTACTTTTTAAAAAATCTTAAAAATGTTTGCTTATGGGTGTTATTTTTCTTCTTTAGACAGATATCCATGTTTAAAACAGTGTATGCTCCTCTTCTAAGAGTATGGCAGATTTTATAGCACTTACTATTAAGTATTTTTGAAAAATTAAAAAGTGACTTTTAAATCTAAAGGGCAAAAATTTTGCTTTTGGCTTCTTTGGAATAATTTGCTTAAGGTCTGTTTTATTGTGTCAATTTCTTTTCCTAAAGAATTTTCTTTTGTATTTTGTTTAATAATTTGGAAAACCAGGTACAAATGACCTCTCCAAACAACACGAACAGTCCCATGTTCAGATTTTCATCTCCAATTGTAAAATCTACTGAGGCAGATGTACTACCTCCACCATCTGTAAGTAGCAACCAAAGAATATTTCCTATTAACTGATTTCAAAGGCATACCATATTTTTATCAAATCCAAGATGCTTGTAAGAAATACTATTTTTCTTCTGAGTTAAAAAAAATCGCAATGTACAGAAAGGATGAATGAATGAAAACCTGTATTTTTGACTTCACACGTGCACACACACAGGCATATTCATTTTCTTATGTACCATTTGCAAGTTAAGTTACCATTTGCAGACATCTTAATACCCTTAATACTGTCCATGTTTCCCCTAAGTAAAAGGCCATTCCTTTGTCCTTTTATAATACAATATATCCACAATACAATTTTCATACCCACAAAATTTAACATATAATTATAATGTAATTCATATTCAGATTTCCCCATCAATCCCAGACTGTCCTTTAATGGCAGTTTTGTTTTCTCTTGGTCCTACATCCAGTTAAGATTAGGACCTAATCAGTTAAGTCATAATGCATTTAGTTAATATGTTTCTTGAATTATCTTTAACCTAGATAAGTCTTACATATTTATGTTCCACAATATGTATTTGTTTATTTCTTTGTAATAGAAATAAATATTTTGGGTAAGAATTCTAAGTGCAATGTTTAAGTTGCCTCATTCTTATTTGGCATGTGTATCATTTAACATGTTGCTCTTCGTGATTTTTACTGTGTCGTTGTATTCTGTCAGCCAGATGCTTCAGATACTTGTAGTTTCCCTGACGCATGCCTGAAGTCTGTTTGTTGTCCAGAAAATCTCAAACTTTTTATTAGAAAATAATATTTAGCAACGCATACTTAGGCATTAGGAACAGATTATTTATGTATGGCTTTGAAAGAAAAAGGTGCCTTAGAAATTAAAAACTCTGCTGTTAAACTGTGACACTCCCTTTGTTATAAGAAGCATCCCAATTTTAGAGATTGTAAAACACAAAAAACTGTGAATCTTAGAATAAATGAAATTCAATATATATTTTCCACTTGGAATTTAAAAACTCTATTCTGATACTTATTTAAAACTAATTTGAGACTTTTCTCTTTTCAGATTGGTTTTACATTTAGTGTGCCTGTTGCAAAAACAGCAGAACTTTCTGGCTCTAGTAATATTTCAGAACCAATCACAAGCAGTTCTGGTAAGTAAAAATCTCTCACAAATTTTCACATAGTTGCATACATTAGATTAATATTTCTAATTCACCTTTGGAAATTCTTATAAATGCTTTCATTGGAATGAAATTAGCTCTGAAAAGCAAACAAGGAGCTAATATCAACCTTTTGACAGTGAATGCTTTTTAGTAATTATCCTCAGATACTTAGCTTCCTAAATGTAAATATTACAGTTTGATTGTGAGGGGGATAGTCACAAAAGCAAATTTATGCATTGTCTTTGTTCAGTCAAAATAAGTATGTTATAAAAGAAGTCTCATAGGAAATTATGAGTTGTCTGTATCATAACTGCAGTGGGTTCCCTCTCTAAGTTTACTGTTCCGTTCACAAGCATTTGTATGTGTCATGGGCGTGATGCACAACCTCTGCAGTTAGTAACACATCATGTCTGAACTCAAGGAATTGGTGTAAGTGAGGAAGAGAGGAATAATCAAATAATTACTTTTTAAAAAAATTTTTCTTTTTATGTTTTTTTTTTTTTTTTTTTCTTAAGAGAGGGGAAGGGAGGAAAAGAAACATCAGTGTATGAGAGAAACACCGATTGGGTGTCCCATCTGCCCTCTTCGTTTAAGGTGTACAACACAGTGATTCAACATTTACATAACTTAGGAAGTGAGCACCTTGATAAATCTGTTACTATTTGACACTATATGTAGTTACTAGAATATTACTGACTGTATTCCCTAGGCTGTACTTTACATCCCTGTGACTGTTTTTTTTCTATCGATTTGTACTTAATCCCTTTCTCTTTTTCACCCATCCCCTAGTCCCCGTCCCATCTGGCAACCATCGAAATGTTCTCTTATCTATGAGTTTATTTTTGTTTTATTCATTTGTTTTTCTGTCCCTTGTTGGACATTAGGGCTCTTCCCACCTTTTGGCTGTTGTGGGTAGTGCTACTGTGAATGTGCATGCACATGTATGTATTTGTTTGAGTACTTGCTTCAGTGTTTTGGGGTGTCCATCTAGGAATGACATTGATGGGTCAGATGGTCTTTTGAGGAACCACAAAGATGTTTTTCTCAGCAGCTGGCTAATTTCATTTTCCCACCAGCGGTATGTGAGGGTTTAAATTTCTTCACATCTTCATCACACTTCCCTTTTTCTTTTTTCTTTTTTAATAGCCATTGGCTGGCATTTCTCTAGTGATTAATGGTGTTGACCCTCTTTGTGTAGTTGTTGGCCCTGTATATGACTTCTTGGGAGAAATGTCTAATCAAGTCTTTGCCCATTTTAAAATGGGTTTGTCTCTTTGCTGAGGTATAACCATTTTTATAAAGTCTGGATACTGTATCCCTACCAGACATATGATTTATAAATAATTTCTCCAGTTCACTGGATTTGTGTTTCAACACTTTCTTGATAATGTCTTTAGATGTGCCAGAGTTTTTAATTTTGGCGAAGTTCAAATTTTTTTCTGATTGTGCTTTTGGTGTCATATTTAAGAATGCATTGCTAAATTCATGGTCATGAAGGTATTTGTGCTAGCTTTTCTTCTAAGAGCATTATAGTTTTCTTATATTTAGATCAGTGATCCATTTTGAATTAAGTTCTGTTTATGGTGTAAGGTATATGGGTAGGCAGGATTTTTTGAAACCCCTTTTTAAGTGGCAAACACTCAAGTAGAAAAACCTGGTTATTTTATTATAAAAAATTTCAAATATTCTCTGAAGTTGAATGGTAGACTGAACCCCCATATATTCTTTACCCAGCTTCAGCATTTGCCACTTTATGACTTTACCACTTTAATTTTATCCATCCCTCCCTCCCTTCTTCCCTTTGCACACATACAAGCACACCTATCTGTTTATTTTGAAACAGTTCCACACATATTTCATCTCTACAGTCCCCTGTTAAAAATATAACCGTAAAATCATTATCACTCAAAATACAGATCTCTCATTTTATATAAAAGGATATATTTGTTTTGGAAAGTTTGGGAAATGTAAAAAGTAAAAGCAATGAAAGTCACTCATCACTAGCGGCCGCCCATTACTCTTTAGATGTAAACATTCAAAATCTTTTGGACTTTCTTACCTGTTTTTAACCTATAACTGTGCTTTTAAGAATGATGTTTTTGTGTGGCTGTGTAACATTTTATCATGGTAGCGTTTTGTAATTTATGTTATCAGTCCCTTACTTAACATTTATCATCCAGGTTTTCAGTGTTAGAATGGAAGGATAGTTTCAGTCATAGGCTTACTTTCTAGAAATAACTGGCTCAGCTGAATATTTTTTAAGGCTCTTTTTAAAGTCAGTGTTATAAATTACTGTGTATGGTAATTGATTACATATTTCATGAACGGAGTCAAGTCGCCTCAGTTGCCATACCCTCTTGAATGTTTCAGCTTGACTTTCTTAATTATGAGTGAACTCATTGGGTTATAATTATAGTTTATATTTTTTGTCCTTTTAGAGGAGAGAGGTGTATAATGTGAGAAATAGTATTTTTACTTCCTTGTAATGGCACTTTAACTCTACTGTTAAATAATTTTTTTATTATTTTTGAATTTCAGACTTTTTTAATGATGTTTTAGAAGTTGATCCAAATAGTCTCTGAAAGATCTTTTCAGTATATTTAAGTCGAGTCCAGTGCTTTTTCTTGGCATAATATCTTTTATAATTAAAAAAAATTACAGCTCAAGATATCACTGCGGTGAACAGCACAAGCTGTAAGAAGCCAGATGAAGACTTTGAAGGCCCTTTTAGACCTGCAAAAACCCTGAAAGAAGGAAGTGTCCTAGATGTTCTGAAAAACCCTGGTAAGATAATGGCTGCCCTTGAGGTGGTCTGAAATTTTAATTACAAACTCATGATTTTATTTTAATGTCATTTGTGGTATACTTTAGGCTTTAAGAAAACTATGGTTCATTTGACAGGGGATTGACTTCTAAATGTAGATGTAATCAGATGTAATTCTTTTAGGGAAATGGTCTTAGAAAGTCTACTTATTTCTTTAGAATTCAAGGACTTACTAAAATGAAATTTTTAAAAGGCAAGTATAGAAGGAGAAAAATGAATTCTTGTTAATAGAGATAGGCCAATATTGAATAAAAGTAAATAAACTTCATGATATACTTGAACATGTCTTTCTCACCAGAGTTTTGAAACTGCCTTGTTCTTCTCGGATTGCTCCCGAGTTGTGATGCGTATGTAGCAAGGCTAGCAGACATCTATCTGCTGATTCAAACGTATGTAAGAGACGGTACTCACTTGAAACAAGATATGAAAGTTGGTAGGTGATAATATGAAGGCAGTGGCTAGAACTCTTCAAATAGGAATAAGTCTTCAGTTTGACCATCAAAGAAAATAGTCACAAGTTCAATTGTGATGTGTATGATAAGAATGTAAAGATGTTTTTAAGAGAATCTAGTAGCTCAGAAAGAATTTAGACCCAGCAGAAGTGTTCATATGTAATTCAATAGGAATTTCAAAATAAGGTTGGCCTCTGCAAGATTTAGAAGGGGTAGGTTTTTTGGTTGAACTTTCTCAGTAATTTAGATGAGTTTATTCAGTTATGGCAGAACTCCAGAATTCCTGTACTAGAATTAACCAAGTAGTAGGTAAGAATCAAATTTATATAGTTTATCTTCATGTAAGTTACACTATACATTCAAAATGCCTACACCTCCCCCCTTTTAACTTCTTTTTAATAGCAAAAATTTGGAGGAGATCATACGTTCTTCTGAGGGAGAAATTAGGAAAATTTGAAAAAGTGGAAGGAATAGAAATCTGTAATACTTTTGTCAATCTTAGTGAATTAAATTTATCATTAACAACATGTTGACCACTGGGAATAACTGAGCTATGTGGGATTGTTTTGCTATTATGCTAAAAATAGCTCTAGGCTGAGTTATTTCTTGGCAGCACTAGAAAAATCTAACAACTTTGTTACCTTCTTCCCTTCTGATTTTCTTTTCCTTTGATGCTTAAGACTAGAGAAACAGGTCACTGAGTTTGTTGGTATGAATAAAATCAAAATGAGTTGGTCCAGAGTGAAGGATTGAAACAGCATTTCCACAAATCAGGTGTACTTTCAGAGTCTGTTCTGTGGCAGCAGTTGGGTAGCGCACGGACTTTCTCTCCTGTGTTGTTCTGTGCTTTCACTTGAATATCTTAGTTGTCTAAATATTCCTTCAGTGGTTACAGAAAGGCATCCTTATAATATGAAAGGCTCCGAGATTCCATTTGAGAGACATTGAAGCAATTTTGTTTGAATTTGTGTTTGGAACTTTGTGTGGGCCTGTGTTTGAGTAGCATGAGCCTGTACACCATTAGGATCAGCTGAGTTAGTGATTTTTGTGCTTCTGAGCCTTACCAGATATATGATTTGTTGTATCTCTGTTGTAGTTTATCGTATTTGTCATTGAACTGTTGCTATTTTAAAGCTATGTATGAGTTTAGTATAACTGAAAATAATTCGTACCATTCTGTTGTACTTTGGAGGGACATCTGTCCAATGACCATACTTATACAGTTCAGCTGGTTTTTACCGAAAGTAGAGGATATCACAGTAGTGGGTTATGACTAGACAAAATTTAAAAATTACAGTTATTGAAGTCATTTGGTATAGCCAAGGGAACACCTGAAAGGAGATACAGTTGGGGGAAGAAGACTGAATATACTGTCGGTCATTGTTGCAGGAATGTGGAGTGTAGCAAGACATTGCAGACAATAGTGTAGGTCAGTGGATGACTATAACTAAAGCCTTAAGTTGGGTATTGGTCGAATTATAATAAATAGAAATTCTTAGAGGAAGAAGGTGATATGTTATAAATCGTCTTTTGTAGAATGTTAACTAGGTGTCATTTATTTATGCAATTAATAAATATGCTTTGGTGAAAATCACCTCTGAAGTGCTCCATCTTGGATTGTAGTAACTCAGCGATAAGGTAAAAGCCTTCTCCCAGTAATAACATTTCAGTTAGTGTTTTGATTAGAAAACCTTCCCTAACTTTTTTTTTCAATTTCCACGCCCAACCCCTGTAGGTTTCACATCACTGAAGTCAGATTCTCTTGCTGCTGATCCTACCACCACAAGCCCAGTAGTTTATACAAGACCAGCAATAAGTAGCTTTTCTTCTAGTGGAACTGGGTTGGGGGAAAGTTTAAAAGCTGGATCATCATGGCAGTGTGATAGCTGTCTCCTCGAGAACAAAGTAACAGACAGCAAGTGTGCAGCCTGTCAAGCAACAAAATTGCCACCGAGAGATACTGCTAAACAGACTGGAATTGGGACACCAAGTAAAAGTGGCAAAACAACTCTTCCTGCCTCAGGGACAGGTTTTGGAGACAAATTCAAACCAGCAGTAGGAACTTGGGATTGTGATACCTGTTTAGTGCAAAATAAACCAGAAGCGATAAAATGTGTAGCTTGTGAAACACCGAAACCTGGAACTGGTATTAAGCGAGTCCTTACATTGCCAGTGACTTCAGAGAGTGCTGTCACCGTGGCTGCTTCATCTTCCAGCTGCACTGTGACCACTGGTACCTTAGGATTTGCAGATAAATTCAAAAAGCCCAAGGGATCTTGGGAGTGTCCAGTATGCTGTGTTCCTAATAATCCAGAAGACAATAAATGTGTGTCCTGTATGTCTGAGAAACCAGGTACGTTTATGGCTGTTTGGAATAATTTTGCTCATTATGTTAGTAGAACATTTTAATTTATTCTTTGTAAAACCTCTAAGAACAACCTGAATGTTTTAAGTGTTTCACAATGAGCATTTTCTCAATATATCTTAACTTTTAAAGCTATATTAAGATTAAAATGACTTGCTTGGGGCTGGATTTTTATATTTTCTTAGGATAGGCTGTCAGTCAATACTTTGACCTCTTTCTATGCATTTGTATCAGGAACCTCTTGCTCTTTAGGATCATTTTTAAGTTTACTGTTACAGATGCTGAATGGTAATGGGGCAATCTTTCTCAAATCTCTACACAGAATAAAATACTGCATTGTCTCTTTTTCTCTAAGTAGAAGGTGACGATGGCTAGTGGTCATTTCCAGGGACAGTTTCATTAAAGGGCGGACAACATTGCTTTATTGAAAAGGCTGTCGCTGAACGTTCGTGGTGACACCTGTACCTATGTGCTTGCTGCCAGAGGTGCTGCCGTGGCAGCCAGTTCCCGAAGCGTCAGTGAGAATTCTCACTTTGGCAGCTAGAGTAATGGCGTTAGGTTTGGGCTTTTCCTGTTTCTCTGTTCAAATTTTAAAGAGTTAATAAAGATTCACATCTGGAAATGACTCTGCTGTTTTTGTAATACTGTTATATAATTATTTGATACAGATAATATGGTGACATGAATACCAAATAAAACATGTGACTATCTTGGGAATTACTTGTGTAGTTTTATGTCTGCAGTGAAAAACTCGAGTTATTAGCCTAAACTCTGTCTGATCATAAGGGGTGAGCCATATTTCTAATTCCTACTGGACATCTCCGTGAGAATAAGAGTTCAGAATCTTCATTTCTTTCCCTTCCCACCTATACCACTCCTCCCCTAAAAAAAGGAAACAAGGCTTTGATACAGGAAACTGAAGTTAATTCTGAGTTAATGGGAGGATAAAGCATTGAGTCCAGCCGTGAATTTTTACAGATAAACAACGGAAGTCTACATATGTATTAAAGAACTTCGCATCCTGTAAATGAGCCATTATTTTAAGCAGAGGAGCGATGCGGTCAAATTTGTATTTTGATAAATCACTTGGTGGCTTTTTTGAAGGATAGATTCGAAGGTGACAAAATTTGGAGACCATAGGACAGGTTAGGGAAGTTGTATCAATAATATAGGCAAACGTAATGGTAATGTGCACTAATGAAATCAAGTAAGGATGGGAAGGATGTAGAATAATGTACTATTGACTACATGATAATTTCAAGCTGCTGAAGTTGACTTGCGGATATATGTGAGGCCTTTGGGTATACTGGTAATGGACTCTCTAGGCTAAAGATATGGATTTGGAATCATTAGCCCATAGTTTTCTAATAAGTCATGGGAGTGGAAGTGATGGAAAGTAAGTGGAGTGAATAGAGAAGATGGTGTAAAAATGAGCTCTGCTAACTTAAGGGAGTGGCAGGAATAATACTTCAGAAGTTAATTTTTTAAAGGAATACCCAGAGAGGAAAACGTGGCACAGGTTTCTTCTTGGAAGGATGGGTTTAAGGGAACAAGTCTCAATAAGAAAGCTGTTATTCAGGCAGTAGAAGGGTCGGAAAAGAGAACGAAAAAGATCTGAGAAATACGTAAGGGAGGTGGAGCCATCTGTTCAAGCTAAGCAGGTGGATAGTGGAACCACTAACTAAGAAAGAATCCACAGGGTTGAAGCTCAGAAGCATGGATTGTAGGTACACAGATCAGGAAACTGTTTTGTTGGTGAGTAAAACTATCAGAGTAGATGAGAATTTGTGAGCAGGGCAACAGACCAATGATGGAACCTCAGGGTGCAGTTTTATTGGCAAGATGGAAGAAACCATGCCAGTAAAACAAACTTCAAGGTAACTGGGAGAAGTGATGCCAAATGGGGAATATTTAGAGATGTCGGGGTGTCAGTGAATGGCTTCACTCAACACTATACAGGGTGAGGCAAAAGTAGGTTTACAGTTTTGAGTACACAAAACCGTTTCTTCTTTTATTGTTGCGTTATGTTCCATATGAATGAACAACTATAAACCAGCTTTTGCCCCACCCCGTATTTCTTCATACAGTGTGCTTTGGTGAGCCATTCTTCCTGTGCCACGTCCTGTCCCTACAGAACTTGCTAGTTTTGTTTAATCATTTTCTTCCTTAGTCATTTCTTCCTTCCTTGTACTCTTATATTAGATCATTTAATCACATTTCATCTTGTTGATGGTGCTACTGTACATTTATTTTACTGTTTCCTTTTACGATGATGAGCACCTTCAAGAAGTTGAGCAACATGTTATTCATCTTTGTGTGCCCAGAGTCTAAATGCATTCTCGTGTTTAATAAATGTCTGTCAGCTGGCTAGCTTATACCAAATGCCATGGACACAGTAGGCGATGTCAAGTAGAATCGCAAAGTGGGTGATAGAACATCTCTGTGCAGAAACGGTCATTTTAAAGGCAGAGACCTATGCTTTGAAATCGTGAATTTAATATGGTCTGTGACTATGCATTTTATTTGTTAGGATATTGCCTACAATTTGTATCATGTTTTACAATGCTGTATCATTTTAAGAAATTAGACAAAGATTTTAAAGGAAAATTTAGTTTTTTAGACTATTATGAGCATGATTTTTTAAAAATCATATCTACTCAAACTTTGGGTTAAAGGGTACTTAACGCTGAGCAAGGTGAGTGTAAAACTGCTCATTTATAGAATTAAGAGAAATCTAAAATGTTTCTTCTGTTTTTAACAGTGAAGATTTATATTTCTGGCATTTCCTCTGTCTTAATAGGAAACACTAAGAAAAACTGGACATTTAGACTTAGTGGTGTCATTAAGATAATGGCATAAATATAAATTAGAATTTCTGTGTGTTTCTGCATTGTGTTTTAGGAAGCTCAGTACCTGCTTCAAGTAGCAGCACCATCCCTATCTCTCTGTCTTCTGGAGGCTGTCTAGGATTGGACAAGTTCAAGAAACCTGAGGGAAGCTGGGACTGTGAAGTATGCCTAGTGCAAAATAAAGCTGATTCTACCAAATGTGTGGCATGTGAAAGTGCAAAGCCAGGCACAAAATCTGAGTTCAAAGGTAAGCCGTTGGTAAAGTGCCTCCTTGTACTGCCATTTTAATGTGAAATATTTGCAAACAACTTTAGTTTTTAAAATGTTTCATTCTCTATTGAAAATTCATGTACAATGAGGTATGGTCCTGCAGTTTTAGTTCCCATCTACCTCTGAATTAGTTGGATTATTTACTGGTCAGCAGTGAAGTATCTTTTCTGCAGCTGGGAAAGGAGCTATTCTGTCTTAGAATATTGAGTCTGAGACAGTTTAGCTTTTTATTTTTAACTGTTAACAACCCTTTGGCATCTAGATGAGCTTCCTGACTTTTATTTATTTGACTGGAAATTTACATCCCCCAAAACTCATCAGAAGTAATCTAGACTTGGACTTTGATTTCCCAGAGTATGTCCCAGAAAAATAACTTTCTTAATATATAAATACAAATATAAAGGAAGACCCTTTCAAAGTAATTTATGCTAAACTCTCTGGAGGCCAGATTTTTCATGTCTTCATATTTCTGTAGGAATTATTTCATATTTCATAGACCTGTTCTAGTCACAATTTTGTTAAAAGCTTTTAGAAGATCACTGTTTTCCAGTCCACTGCGGTTTCTTCTGCAGCCGATACTTCGTGGTCCCCTTTCCGTATTCTGTGCCTGTAGTACAGTAATTGCCGACCTTTAAAATGTGTTCCTTTGGAGCAAAGGGGATTATTGTTTTGGGCACCCTTATTTTTAGCTTTCTGTGTAGTGTCACTTAAAGGTCTTTGAGACCATGTGGATAGCCATTTACTTTTGGGATTCTGATATATTTCAGTTACGTTTTTTATGGAAAGAAAGTAGGATCGGTAATCATAAAAAAGGGAAATCTGAAGATGAGGTCTTGGCAATGCTTGGCTTTCATTTGCCTTTACTTACATATGGGTAAGCAGAGTAACGCATAAATGCCTTCAACCCTTTACTGATTATTGCTTTGAGTCGGTCAGCCAAGTGCTTCATTTCCAATTTATTCACTACAGAAGCATTATGAAACCAAGACTTTGATCTTGTCAATACAGTATTGTTTATTTTTTAAATATTGTCTCCACTGATGTAATTCTTCTGGTTCTTTGATGCTAAGTTAAAAAAAAAATCATGGGTAAATAACCCATGACCTAAATATCAAATTAGGACAAGATTCAGAGTGAAAAGTCTACCTCTTGTCCCCATTGGCTCATTTTCCATCCTTCCTGCCTGCCTTATTAGATTATGTACCATCTGCCTGCCTTGCTGCCTCCTTGATTTTATCACAGATTAGCTTGGACATACATTTGTTCTTCATTCATAGCTGCCCAGATCTCATATAGCATTTTGTGTGTCTTTGAGTTTGTTTTTTAAATAAAGACATAGCTGTAGAATTGCTGAGTCAGAGGATATATGTGTTTGTAATTTTTTGGTAAATATTGACAAAATGCCTTTTATAATTTTGTGCTACATTTATACACCTATGTACAATGTGTAAAGTATTTTTTACTCCTAGAAACACTGTTTTAGCAAACCTGTTTGAGCTCTGCCAGTCTGATAAAAGCAGCTTGTCTGTATAGTTGTGAGGATTGGATATAGTTCTCATGCTGAATCTGGGCAGTGTGGTGTGTGTTTACTGCAGTTGCTAATATTCTTCAGAGTAGGCCTTTTTTCAAGTTTGTGCCTTTGGTTTTCAAGGTTTACATTTGTTTGAGAGAATAACATTAATTCAGTGTCTCTGGTGTCTTATATTTTGAAGGCTTTGGTACATCTTCCTCATCTTCGAATCCAGCAGCCTCATCCTTCAAATTTGGTATCTCCTCCTCCTCCTCCTCTGAGCCTTCACAGACTTTAACAAGCACTGGAAATTTTAAATTTGGGGATCAAGGAAGCTTTAAAATAGGTGTGTCATCAGATTCTGGCTCTTTAAATCCCATGACTGAAGGCTTTAAATTTTCTAAACCAGTAGGGGATTTTAAATTTGGAGTTTCATCTGATTCGAAACCTGAAGAAGTTAAAAAGGATAGTAAGGATGATAATTTTAAGATTGGACTTCCTTCTGGTTTAAGCAATCCAACTTCTTTAGCTCCCTTTCAGTTTGGGGTGTCTAGTCTTGGGCAGCAAGAAACAAAAGAGGAACTGCCTAAGTCTTCATCTGCAGGCTTTAGTTTTGGTACCGGTGTCATTAACCCTACCCCTGCTGCTGCTAACGCCGTGGTGACCTCTGAGAACAAGAGCAGCTTCAGCTTTGGGACTATAGAAACCAAGAGTGTCTCCGTGGCTCCTTTTATATGTAAGACAACAGAAGCAAAAAAAGAAGAAATGCCTGCCACCAAAGGAGGGTTCACTTTTGGCACGATGGAACCTGCCCCCCTGCCGTCGGCTTCATTGTTTGCTTTGGGAAGGACAGAAGAGAAACAGCAGGAGCCTGTCACTTCCACTTCTCTAGTGTTTGGGAAGAAAGCTGACAATGAAGAGCCAAAGTGTCAACCAGTGTTTTCCTTTGGGAATTCGGAGCAAACCAAAGAAGAGAGCTCTTCAAAGTCGACCTTTAGTTTCAGTGTGGCAAAACCATCTGAGAAGGAGTCTGAGCAGCCAACCAAGGCCACTTTTGCTTTTGGATCTCAAACCAGTACTACAGCCGGTAAATATTAAACATTTTCTTTTACAAGGGTCTTTGATATCTAGACAAATACAGTAAGTCAAGGAATAGTTTACACTGAATATATGTGAGAGAGACCAGTGACAGAACTCTCTAGAAAGGAGCCTAGGATTTTCCGTTATAACTGCTCCTAACCCCCATGATTCTGATGAAGTTTTCTGCGGATCTAATTTTGAGAAATAATAGCTCTAATGGAAAGCCCACAATGTTGCACAGTTGTTCATGTCTTGATCCCTTCACTTTGGGCTTTAGAATCAGAATTGGCATATGCTTCAGGAAAATAGGCATTCTTTCTTAAGCTCATGAATGTTTTATAACTAATGAAATCTTTATATATAGGCCTTTATTACAGATAGAGATAACCAGTTGTCATCAGCCATGTAAGGAACATAGACAAATATAATTGATCCCTGAGAAATAGAAATGATTATGAAAACTAAAATTCTGAAGAAAACAATAGCATTTTTAAAAGTTAAAAACCTGGTTGGTGAAACAAAATCATTTCTGTGGTCTGAGTAACAGAAAAAACACAGCTGATAATGAGATTTGTGAACTGGAATTTTTCAGAACACAGCGCTGCAAAAGTATAGAGAGATTGATCCGAACTAGACTCACAAGTCGTATTGGAATAAGAGTGCTTAGAAATGAGAGAGAGCAGTATGGAGGAACTATCAAAGAAGTGGCAGAAGAAAATTTCCCAAATGTAAAGAAAGACATTGCTCTTAAAAATGAAAGTGGCCCACTCATGGACAAAGGCCAGTGAGGTTTTAGGCCACTAAGTCAGAATCCTGACTGCTTCCAGAGAGAGAGAAGCTGCTTGCCACAAGTAAACAGTTAACAAGCTAGCATTAGACTTCTAGTTGGTAACATCAGATGCTAAAAATGGAGCAGTGTCCTCAAAGTGAAAATGGTCTTTGAACCTAGAATTCTGTAACCAGCCAAATTTCATCAAATGTAAGGGCAAAATATAGATGTTTTCAGATAAGTAAAGAATTAAAAGTTGAGTGCTCATAAACGTTTTTGAATAATAAATTGGAAACAAAATCAAAATTTAACCTGATAAAAAGTAGTATGAATAGAACAAGTAGGTGTGAGTAGTTTTTGTGTATTAAATTTTTACTTGGAAATTTAAAAACATCCTTCAAAGAAAATAAAAACTGAATTCTGTACTATTCGGAAAGGAATAAAAGTGAGATAGGTTCTAATCAGATTTAATTATGGCATCTCTGTATTATAGTTTCCGTTGAAATGGGCATTCATAACCTCTTATATATTGATTTGAAAATGAGTTCAAATGGTCCACTTTCTGTAAACCATACTAATGTCCGTGCCGTAATGTGACCAGCCCTGTGTAATAGACAGTATTGGAACTGAGACGTTATTGGAAAAGTTTCAAAATGTCTTAAATAAGCTGGTTGGATTCAGGATCATCATATAAAAATCATTAGCTTTCCTTCAAAATCAGCAGTAAAGAGTTGGACAACATATCTTATTTGTATTTTCTAACATTTCTAATATGTATTCTATAATAGCTATAGAACCTGTTACCTGGTAACATAATAAAGACATATTTAATACTTGTTCCTGAGTGGTAATATTTCCCTCCCTTCCAGCCCCCTCCCTGAATATAATTTAAGTTCTTAAAGGAATTTTTGTGGGTCTTTATAAGCTAAGCTATTTCTAAAATTCATATGGAAGGAAAATGCACACAGATTTTGGCGAGGACAACAGGTACGCAGCCAGGCTTGCCTTACTAAATATCGAACCAGGCTGTAAAGCTACAGTGACTAGAACAGTCTGCTGGCAATAACTGTAGAAGAAACAAATGCACATATATTTGGAATTTAATATGTCATCAAGATATAGTTATAAATTAGCGAGCAAAGGATATGCTAGTCAATAAATGCTGCAGAGAAAATTGGCTATCATTTGGATAAATTGAAGTTCTGATTCTGCTGACATAAACTGCAAAATTAGATTCATAAAAGTACAGTTAGCTGCCCTGGCCAGTATGGCCCTGGATTGAGTGCTGGCCTGCGAACCAAAGGATCACAGTTCGATTCCCAGTCAGGGCACGTGCCTGGGTTCCGGGCCAGGTCCGCAGTGGGCATCGCAGGAGAGGCAACCACACACTGATGTTTCTCTCCCTCTCTTTCCCCTGCCCCCGCCCCCCGCCCCCCGCAAAGGAAGTACAGTTAGCTTCCACTGTCTGAGTTTGCTACCCGAGCACACAGCACCTCTCCAGTGAGGTTTGGATTTAAGGCATATTTTAAATTTTACTAATCTGAGCTGAAGGTTTTCCTATGTAAGATAGAAGAAAAGATGAATATATTTGACTACATCAAAATTTAATATAACATATGCCCATGTGATGAATGAATGAATTTATATAAAAAATTGTGTTTTCTAATGACTACTTAGATTGTGGGATAGGAAAAATGCTTTCTGTTATTACTTGTTCTTAAAGCTTTTTTGTTTGTTTGTTTCTTAATTTCTGTCATACAGATCAAGGCGGAACAAAGACAGTTTTTAGTTTCTTGAACAATTCCTCTAATTCAAGTACCCCGGCCACTTCAGCTGGTGGCGGCATATTTGGTGGTTCCTCCTCTTCCTCCAGCGCACCGGCGGGTGCCTTTGTGTTTGGACAGGCCAGCAATCCTGTGAGCAGCTCCGCCTTCGGTAACCCTGCTGAATCCAGCACATCTCAGCCTTTGCTGTTTTCTCAAGAGACCAAACCAGCAACCACATCCAGCACGGGGACAGCTGTTACCCCATTTGTCTTTGGTCCAGGAGCCAGCAGTAATAATACTGCAGTCTCTGGTTTTAACTTTGGAGCTACAACCACGTCCAGTTCTTCAGGTACTTTTAAAAAAGAAAAAAAACCATACATGAACTTCCATTGGCTTTAGTTAGGAGTATATCAACTCTTAGGAACTAATACAGCAGTTTATCAAAAAACAGCATGGGTGCCTTTATGCCATCTATACTTGGGGTTTTGTAGTTATTCACCCTGTGGTATAATGTACATCTTGTGTTTAAATTTAACATAATTAACTCTTGGAAGAAATTTTTCTAATTGCAGCCAGAGTGTTACCTTTAGTTTCTCCATGTGTTCTTTTTGGAATGTAAGTTGTTAAGTAATCAGACACCAGGGATTATTTTATTTGACTTTAGTCCTCACTGTGTAGTATATACATGATTCCAGCATTAGCTGATTTCTGCGATGTGTTAAATTTCTGACGAGGTCAGTTGTCTTCTTGGGTATATTCCCTTCACCTAAAACCTTTTTGCCTATGAAGGTGGAGAGTCTTGTTAATATAAGTTTTAGTTTCAGTGGATTCCATATAGTTTTACTAAACAGTGTGTCCTTACAGTCATTTTCAAAATTTGGTGGGATTTTTTCAGCAAGCTAAGAGTTTGAAAAGGAGTTTGAATTTTGCTTTGATTTCATAGAGATTTCTTGAGGATTACCTGTAGTCATCTTGATGATTTAAGTAATTCTTTGGGCCTATAGGATGCTCCTTTGTGTTTGGCACCGGACCTTCAGCACCGTCTGCCAGTCCAGCGTTTGGTGCTACCCAGACCCCAACGTTTGGACAGAGTCAAGGTGCCAGCCAGCCTAACCCCCCAGGCTTTGGATCTATATCATCTTCAGCAACATTATTTTCTGCTGGTTCCCAGCCCGCACCACCTACTTTTGGGACAGTGTCAAGCAGTACCCAGCCTCCTGTGTTTGGACAGCAGCCCAGTCAGTCTGCATTTGGCCCTGGAACAGCTCCAAATTCCAGTGAGTGTATGTGGTAGTGGTGTACTTAGATTCTGTATGTCTTAAACGTAATTGTTTTCTTTGAGCTTTGAAACATATACAGACCTAATTTTTTTATTTTCTCTTGTACACTCAGCAGAAGAGAGAGGTGTATATTTAGTCTTACCTATACACCACATTCCCAACTTTGACACGTGAAGCATTGTTAATGTAGTAAAGCTTTAAGGCAGTGATTTTCAACCTTTTTCACCTCATAGCACACACAAGCTACTGAAATTCTGTGGCACACCAAAATATATATTGTATTTTTTTGCTAATCTGACAAAAAAAAACACTAGGTATAATTTTGATTCATTCACACCCAAACTGCTATTGTTGGGTTGGCTATTGTCACTTTTTCATTTGACAGTCTAAGGGAGTCAGGTATTGCATGTTTCAAAAATTCTTACTTTACACTCACTGATTGAAACTTGGTGCTTCGAGGTATTAAAGCATTTGATTAAAATGTAGTTGTTTCTTAACTCTTTCATTCAGGTATTGGATTCATTCCATCCTAGTTCTCCCATCTGCAAAATTTTGGGGCATTCTAGCCTCGATTTCAGGACTTGTGTTTTCTGACCTCCTTTGTGATTGGATTTACTTCAGAAAGTTCTCCCCCAGCTCTGGTGCTCTTTCCTGGGACACTCCAGCTGAGTTGTCTCGTGACACTTTCTATTTGATGATACAAACCTTTTCATTTGTCTTGCATATTTAACCAAATGTTTCTGTGGTTTTTAAAAATATGGTTAATCACATGGTATTATGCAGGGTGGGCAAAGTAGGTTATATGGAAAATATAAGTTGTTCATATGAAAAATAATACAGTAATTAGATAATAATACAAAAATAAACTTTCACATATACACAACTGTAAATGTACTTTTGCACTACCTTGTAATTAATGATGTATTTTCTCAAAATTGCACTGTATTTTTCTAATTGTGAAATACAACCTCATATGGGGGAGCATGAAATAGAAGTGAACAGTATAATGTTGAAGCAAGTTCTGCTGTAACCACGTCCCAGGAGCCCCTTCTGCCTCCCTTTTTGAACACATTTCTCTCTTCTCTCATTTATTCTAATGGTGTTTTGACTTGTAGGGTAATCGCTTTTCTTGGGTTTTGTTTAAAGTTAACTACTAATACATACATTTCTAGAAATACAGTTTTTACCTGATTTTTAAGTATATAAGTGGAGTCCTACTGTAGCTAGTCTTTTGATTCTTGCTTCTTTGACTCTCTCTTTTTTGTAAGGTTCACCCATGTTACTGCATATAATTTGTTTTTTCATTGCTGTAGAATACATGAATATACCATGGCTTTTCCGTATACTATTAATGAATGTTTGAGTTGTTTTTAGCTATTAGGAAATACAGCTCTTCACATTTTTGTATACGTGCCTTGGGCACATATGTGTCTTTTTCTGTAGTATACCTGGGAGAGAATCGCCACATTAAAGGATGTGGACATATCTTATACTCCAGTCGATAACACAGACTTTTCCTGATGGATTGTGCTAATCACATCCTACCAGCAATGTATATGAAGGTTCTCGTATTTGGATCTACATGATTTTATTTTTTGTGAATTCTTTTTGTAAGTGTTTTGGACCATTTTTCTATTCGGTTCATTTGTTTTTATTTATTGATTTGTAAGAGTTCTTTATGTATTCTTGATATTAGTCCCTTGTCAGTTAGTACATGCAGCAAAGTTTGTGACTTATGGTAACCATTTTAATTGGGATTTATTGATTAATATTTTTTCTCACCATATGAAATTGGAGAGCTTAGCTATCTTTCGCACAGGTAATATTTCCCTCAATCCTTCTAATACAGTGGTGCTGTATATTTAGATTAGTATTCTGAGCATGCAGATGCTGGGTGATAATGTGATTTTTTTCCTACACAAAATTTTGTTTCCTCTGGCATTAGTAATTCCCTCTTTGTTAACATTTTCTTTGTGCTTATCATTAGTTATAACTGACTTTTCTCCCATTTGCATAGATCTCTTCTCAATATTTTCAAATAATTGGCTGTTTTTCAGTATCTGAAAAAAGTTTCTCACAGAATTTTCTAAACTGTTCCTCCCGCCAGGCTTTATGTAGAGGCTTGTTGTTTAACTGGGGTCTTGGTGACCCTTTCTACCAGTTACCCTGGAGAGTCCCTTTAGTGTCCTCTCAGAGGCAGCTCTCTCTCCTGGGTGTCATGTCTTCTTCCCTCTTACTTCCTTGTTTTGGTAGAGCAAACCTTCCAGTGATTTCTTAAGGACTTAGGGAAGAATATTTTGAGACCTTACATTTCCAGAAGGATCTTTTTTTGCCCCTGTTTGGTAAGATTTTGTTTGACTATATATTTAGATTGGAAATCATTTTGATAACTTTGAAGGCATTTCTCCATTTGGACTTTGTGGTTCCCAAAGTTGCTCTTGAAATCCTACTGGATCTTTGCTTTTTGACTTATTTCTTCTTTCTGGAATCTCATTAGAATCTTTTTGCCTCCAGTGTTCCGACTTAACAGAAGAGTGTTCTTTTATCTGGTTCCTTTTTTTTTTTTTTTTTAAGATTTTATTTATTTAGACAGAAGGGAAGGGAGGGAGAACGAGAGGGAGAGAAACATCAATGTGTGGTTGCCTCTCACGTGGCCCCCACTGGGGACCTGGCCTGGAACCCAGGCATGTGCCCTGACTGGGAATCGAACCGGTGACCCTTTGGTTCGCAGCCCGCACTCAATCCACTGAGCTATACCAGCCAGGGTTATCTGGTTCCATTTTTATCCACTGATTGTGTAAAGAATTTGATTTGTCCTTTTGTGAACTTCCATTCTTGGGAATTATCTTGAATTATTTCTTTGAAGATTTTGTGCCTCATTCTTTTTAAACTTCTGTTGTCTCCTCCCCCCGCCCCTACTTTTTGACTTTGTTGTACTTTCTGAGAATATTTGTTCAACTAATTGCTTACTATTTGTTCTTTTGTGATTTTACTTCCACTAGTGTTAATTTTTGATTCCCGAGCATTCCTTTTTATTTTGTGGATGCTTCTTTTTATATCCTTCTGTTTTTATTCCCAGAAGAGTCATCTATTATCTCTTGAGGACGTTTATCAATTAGTTGTGTTTTTTTTTCCTTACAGCTTTTGCTTAGTTTTCTTCACAATTGATTTTCTCTATTGTTTTGGTCTTAGCGTTTCCTATGAAATACTTTGTTCATATGTCTGGTACTTCTCAACTGTCTACTCATAGTTTGGGTTTTTGTTTTTTATAATTGTGGTGAGAATATTTAACATGAAACTTACCCTCTTAAAAAATTAAGTGGGTACAGTGTTGTTAACTGTAGGCACAACGTTGTATAGTAGAGCTGTAGAACTTAGGCATCTGTGTGAAACTTTGTACCCATGAATAGCAGCCCTCCCCACCCCACCCCGCTGCCCAGACGCCTGGGGCCGGCTGCCGCCATTCTTCTCCCTGCTTCTGTGAGTTTGGCTGTTTTAGACAATTCAGAAAGTGAGTCATGAAGTACTTGTGTTGCGGATTTCGACCCGCAAAATCCGTGGGGGGTACCACCCCGATTGCGTGAATCAATCTTACCCAGAGACACGCTTGGAGATGAGAATCCGGCAGCCACGGGTCTTTCCCATCACCTCCATCTTGGGAAAAAGACCTCGTGGGTCGCCTAGCCAACAGGGGCTAAGAGGCTTTAGGACATATTTACATTGGATTGATTATTCATGGAATTAAGCAGAACAGGGATAGTTTTACTCATTAGCAGGGCATTAGGATGTAAATCCAGGTCCGGTGGCAGACAGGACCAGGGTAATATAATATGCAGGGTTCAGCAAGCCAGAATTTTTTAAGATACATCTTTGCCAAATTCCTATTAGAGAATTCCCATTTCACAGAAACGATCCACACTTGTCCACACGGGAATCATGTGGAGCTGCGCTCAAAACGCGTAAATTCTGAAACATGCATGCTAACACGCGTGTGGAAAACACTGCTACATACTTGTCCTTCTTTTACTTAGCATAATGTCCTCCAGATTCAACCATGTTTCTTGGATATTGCAAGATTTCCTTTTTTATGGCTGCATATTATTTCATTGTATACATACACATCATTTTTTTAATCTGTTCATCTGCCAGTGGACATTTAGGTTATTTCCTTATCTTGGCTACTGTGAATAATGCTGCAGTGAACGCAAGAATCCAAATATTTTTTGAGATACTGATTTTAAATCTTTTGATATGTACCCAGAATGGGATTACTGGATCATATGATAGTTCTATTTTTAATATTTTGAGAAACTTCTGTACTGTTGTTTTCCACGGTGACTGCCAGTTTACATTCCCACTGACAGTGCACCAGGGTTCCCTTTTCTCCGCGTCCTCGCCAGCACTGACTATTTCTTGTCTTTTTGATAATAGCCATGCTAACTGGGTGAGGTGATATCTCATAGTGGTTTTGAGTTTCATTTCCCTGGTCATTAGTGATGATTAGTGATTAGTGATGTAGTGATGATCTTTTCATTTAACTGTTGACCATCTGTATTTTACCTTTGGAGAAATGTCTATTCAGGTTATTGCTCATTTTTAAATTGGGTTATTTGCATTTTTTTTGATTCCTACAGCTGTAGGAGTTCTTATGTATTTTGGATATCAGATATTAGGTGGGCAAATATTTTCTCCTACTGATAATTTTGGACACCTAAATAACACTTGATAATTCTTTGTACATGGATAGGGCACGTAGGTCTTGAATTTCATTGTAGTTTTTTCTCACTGTCCTGTGTACTTGGAAAGACCTGGCCTTTAGTATGTTTAAGTCTTTCAGGTTCCCCAGAGAAGATCCTTCCTAGTCTCCTGCTCGGAGAGCACGTCTGCCCTGGTTCCCAGTGTTCCGGGAGCTGAGTCAGAGGAAGGCTGCTGTTCTCAGTATTCGAGACATGAACCCTACTCTTAATCCTTCTGTTTTCAATATGATGTTGTTGCCTTTAACAGTACTGAGTGACCCTGCCCCCCGCCAGACAATAAAGCTTTGTTTTTCTGCTTGGGTAGAAGAGGAGAATGACCGTCTGTCTCCTTTGGTGTTGGGGAGGGGTTGAACCTGGGTATCTGGTTCTTACTCTGCCATCCTTATTTCTTTTTTTTAAGTCACGCCTGCATTCTTACTTCCAGAGGAACCTGAAACCTAAACCCGTTAGGTATGTGTAGGGTAAATGAAACTGTGTCTGTTTTCCTTGCTGCTAGGTTAGTGTTCAGCTTCAGTCAGCCTGTTCTCTCCTCTCCCCCATCTTTGTAAAAAGCCCTTTACTATTTGTGGGAATTCTTTCCACACACGTGTAAACATGCAGTCTAGGAATCACGCGTGTCAGCACAGCTCCGCATGATTCCCGTGTGGGCAAGTGTGGATCATGTCTGTGGAATAGTAATCCTCTAATGGGAATTTGGCAAAAATGTATGTTAAGAAATTCTCTAACTTGCTGAGCCTCTTCCCCCGAAAGTCCGGAAGCTTAAATTAATGAATCACTGCCTCAATGTTCTATGGTCCTAAAAGTTAACAGCCCTAGCTAGCTTACCCTCTATTTACTTGTCTCCTGTTTAATGTATACCCTGGTCCTGTCTGCCACCGGACCTGAATTTACATCCTAATGCTCTGTTAATGAGTAAACCTACCGCTGTTCTGCATAAGTCCATGAATAATCAATCCAATGTAAATATGTCCTAAAGCCTCTAATAATAACCCCGGCTAAGCTACCCACGAGGCCTTTTCCCAAGATGGAGGAATTGGTCCTGTGGCTCTAGACTCTCTTCTCCCTGCGTGTCTCGGTATGAGATTCTTTCACGCATTGGGTTGCGGTCACCCACGGGTTTCGGCTGGGACAAAATCCCCACGACAACTATTATTTTAACATAATTTTTCTTTTTTAAGATTTTATTTATTTATTTTTAGAGAGAGAGGGGAAGGGAGGGAGAAAGAGAGGGAGAGAAACAGCAATGTATGGTTGCCTCTCACATGGCCCTCACTGGGGGCCTGGCCCGCAACCCAGGCATGTGCCCTGACTGGGAATCGAACCGGGACCCTCTGGTTCCCAGCCTGCACTCAATCCACTGAGTTACACCAGCCAGGGCTATTTTAACATAATTTTTGAAGAAGGCGGGCTAAATTGTTTATTAATTCTGCTATCTTTAACTGGAAGTCCATTCTGCCCTTTTTCCTTTGGTTGTGGGTAAGTTGGGTCACTGGTTGCAGGGTGTTGTCAAGTATGTTCTGTGTCAACAGAGAAAATACTCAATTTTCTTTTAAATGACCATAAGAGAGCTTAACTGTTTACTATATTTTGTACTAGAGGGTCAGGATCATTTACAGAAAAACTCATTTTTACTTTAATGTTTTTTTGCTTCAACTGTCGTAGGTTCAGTTTTCCAGTTTGGCGGCAGCAGCACTACAAATTTCAATTTCACAAACAACAATCCGGCAGGAGTCTTCACGTTTGGTGCGAATCCGAGCACACCTGCAGCCTCAGCCCAGCCTTCCGGTTCGGGGGGCTTTCCATTTACTCAGCTGTCTGCCTCCTTTAACGTGGGGTAAGAGAACTTTTTGTTGAAATGGAGAATTTCACGTGGTAAGGATGCGTGCCAGAGCGTGAATGAGTGTATGTGTTTGTTTTTAAAATCACCAAAATGAAATCAAGTTCAGGTAAAATCAAGTGTATTTTCTAATATCGATTTATCATATTACAGTTTTGGAGAATCACAGCCTGAAAAAAAATAGCACGGGGTGTGTGTGGGGGTTACAACAGAGAGTGTGTTGACTTGAAGTGTCTCTTCTCCCCCCTGTCACTGGTCACATTTAGAGTTATATTATGATTCTGAAATTTTGCTCATCATGTCACATTGTGAAGTTTTTGGTTTTCGCAGGTCAAACGGGAAAAGCGTGTTCTCTTCTGGGACGTCGGTCTCTGGTCGCAAGATAAAGACTGCGGTTAGACGCAGGAAATAAAGCTCACAGTGGCGTTTCGCACAAGTGTTAACGGAAGCTGGTGTCTTGCTTTTAGATACTGGATTGTACTACATGCTGGGGTTATCTGAAGTCAAATCTGCCTAAGAACTTCTTTAATTTTGGAATTTTCCTCTTTACAAAAGCCCGCCATCACCTCTCGCCATGCCCTTTTGAAAACAATTAATAGCTAGACTGGTGACTGATTCTTCAGCAGAAATATTTTATGATCCAGCAAATTATTCACTGATTTGGCTTAGGCTGGCTGAATTCAGGAATAGAGCCCGCTCAGTGAATGGCTTTGTATAGAACCTCTTCGTCTGCACCATTATGTGCGTTGATATGCGTTTATGGAACGCATTTAATATTGTAATTATATCTGAGGAATTCTGTATAGCTTAGAGAATATTGAGATGAATGACTTCAATGCCGAGTCCGTGCCGGTGTGCGTGTGGAGTGAGTGGGGTGGGTGTGTCGTGCACTAAACTTTCTGATAGAGGAAGCCCGACTGAAGAACGGCCCGCGCGGAGGGCGTGCTAGATCTAGTTCCTTCTCCACTCAACGATTATATGCTCTTTCTGTATTTCCATTCTTCTGTCACCTGTCTCGCCTTTTTCATTATTTTATTATGAAACTTGTGTAAATACAATTTTGTTTCTGTACTTTTTTGGCATAACATAAATCTGTGAACTTGAAGTTTTAATTTTGTGTTAGAATTTTTGTTGTTTGTTTAGTCTTGTCTCAGATTTTATTATGTAAATCCCATTATTCAAAGTTGCCTAAATCCATTTGGAAATCTTTAAAAAAAATTGGGGATTCTTAAAGTGAATTTATTGGCTTTTCTGATCCAGTTTTGTTTGGACCAAAAACCAGTATTGTACAAAGTATTAAGCATATATTTTTATATTTACTGAAATGGACTGTGGTGACTTTGGATAATAAGGAAAAGTTTAATATTAAAGCCATGTTTATTACAGTATAATTAACATGTTAAACCATGGGATAAATGCCATCAATAAAAAATTGTGAAATCCTTTTTGTTCTGTTAACTCTGGAAGGGGACCTTTTTTATAAAGGTTAACAATAGTCAGCTAGAAGTGAAGTCTCGGAGAATGCTTTTAAGTGATTTGGATAGCTCCCAAGTGAAGGGGGAAGATGTCTGCATTTATAACAAATGGAAGGTGCCCGTGCTTTTGTCTGGTGCTAGGAATCATGCCTCATTTGCATATACGTAAATTGGCTTACCTTTTTAAAAGTTGGAAATAAACACACAACCGTTTCTGTTTATACTTGTATCTTCCTTGATAGATGACTAGACACTGGTTTCCTTTTTCTCTTTAATTTTTATTTGATTTTAGAAAGAGGGAGAGAAACATCGATTGGTTGTTCCACTTATCCATGCATTTATTGGTTGCTTCTTGTATGTGTCCTGACCAGGGATCAAACCCTCCATCTTGGTATATCAAGATGACACTCCAAACAACTTAGCTGTCTGGCCAGGGCTAGACACTGGTTTTCGATTGAGGTCTTGGGGATATATGGCCCAAGCAGACCACAAAAACTTCAGTGTTTTATGTCATTTTCCTGATTATTTTACCAATTTTTTTTTAACTAGATTTCTGTGGCCCATAAAAGAGCTCTTGTGGGACAGCAGTTGGTAATTTTATTCTTCAATTTGAACGCACAGTTCTGTTGGGCTGACTTGTGTTTTGCCAAGCTTCTGGATGGAGTGTAGATTCAGAACTCTAAAAATGTTTAGCGTTTTGGTGTGTGTTTACAATGAAAAGATATTTTTAGAATTAAAATATATCTTAAAATGTCTTAGGCCGTCATCCAGTGCTGGTTGGGGGTAGAAATTCTGTATTTATAATGCGCATTTGACATGGACCTGTTTGGGGGCAGACAGTGATGGTGAATGTTGGAAGATGTAAACTGGAAACTGGTTTTAGTGCGGAGAAGTTAGTGCCGCACTAAATCGCAGGTGTATTCGTTCTTCGCCGTTCTCTAGGCCAGTCTGGATGCGAGCGTTAGGCTTTCTACTCCGGGAAGGATTTTTCCTAAGAAATGTGCTGGGAAGGTTTTCTTTTACTTAGCAACTTTTTAAGAAACAAGTGCCTGAAAACTCTAAAGTGGCTTTTCCTAAAAATGAACTCTTGTGGCCCCTAAACTGAAATACACAGGGCTGTATTCAGCACTCGGCACGTGTGTTTTCCATCTCAGCGGCTGTAGTTCTCAGGCTACGCCTGCCAGCTCTGCAGTCTATTTATGGTAGCTGCTCTAACTTCCAGCTTGTCCCTATTCAAGTTCAGCAGAGGTATCTCCTTAACAGACTGGCTTAGGCTGTAGACCCACTTCTGATCCCCTCCTTATGGTTGCTACAGCAGCCTTGGGCCAGCTAAGCGTACTTGTGTATGCTCCATACACAAGTGAAAATCAAGGGCTGTTTGTGGGAGGAGGGGTAAACATGGAAAGAAAACAGTATTAGCCCACTTTTCATGCTGGACCCATGAGGAACTGTTTTTAACTGAAAATGATCTCTGAACAGAGGAATGCTTTATGTAGAAAGATTGAGTAATTAGGTATGTTTATATAACTTGGTTGACAGACAAGAGGGTCAGTAGTTCTCACTCTGTATTATGTGAATATAACTGTCAAGTGTGCATTCTAGGACCTTCTCATTATAGATTCATTCACAGGGTCTGGGTAGGGTCTAAAAATCTGCATCATTTAAATAAGCACCTGGAAGACTTGGCACTTCAAGTGCTAGGTTGTTTTGAGTAATTTATGATTTCAAGCATTAAGCAAGCAAAAGTATAATTCAGACCATGGAAAAACTTGTCTTTAAACTTACGGTTACACATTTTCCCCTGAAATTGTGTTACTAAGATTTCATTTGAAATAAAAGTGGTAGACTTAATTTTAACAAATAACTAAGCCTTAAATGGTTTAGCCTGGGAAGAATTTATAGTTGTTTTAATTGTATTAGTACAGTCATGTGTTGCCTGACCAGGGAAACGTTGAGAAATACGGTGAGGTTACTTCGTCGCTGAGCAAACACTGCGTAGTGCACTTACACCAGCCTGGCTGTGATAGCCTCCCACACACCTGGGCTATATGGTAGTGTACTGCTCCCTGGCTGCAAACCTGTACAGCATGTTCTTGTATTGAACACCTAGGGACTTGTGATGCATTGTGCACTATGACAGTGTGACAGCCATGACATTGTTAGGCAGTGGGGTTTTTTTAGCTGGTGTGTATGTGGTCCATTGTTGACCGAAATATTATGCAAGCCATGACTGTCGTTTCCTGGGCCTGCTTACTTAAATAGTTTGAAACTCAATGGGAATTTTACAGAGGTTAGCCTGTGTGTTGTTTAATGAAAACTGACAAATTTGGTATGGTAAAATTGAGGAAATGGGTGTGTTGGGTCTAGCTACATACACCAACTGTATGACCACGTTGGTGCCTTTATTTCCTTATGTATGAGCAACATTTATAAACTTAAAAGTCCACTCTAGGGCCCTGGCTGGTGTGGCTCAGCGGATTGACTGCCAGCTTCTGAACCAAAGGATCGCCAGTTTGATTCCCAGTCAGGGCACATGCCTGGGTTGCAGGCCAGGTCCCCAGTAGGGGGTGCACAGAGGCAACTACACATTGATGTTTCTCTCCCTCTCTTTCTCCCTTCCTTCCCCTCTAAAAGTACCTTTAAAAATAAGTTACTTAAAAAAAAGTCCACTCTGGATCCACGAAGTAATCCAATGAGCTCGTAACAGCACGTTGTGTACGTGACTCAGACCAGGCTACAGTTCAGCTACGTTTAAGTTTATCCTTCAGTATCTTTGTCCTTGAAGAACCTGTTTTGTATCCTGTCCTCTAGATTTGTAAAGGTTAGACTAGGAAATGCCTGTAGGACCAGAATTAAATTTAAACTGCCCAGCTGTCATTTATTAGCTATGAGACCTTTGAATTTCTGGTTCCTCATGTATAATATGGGTCCTTAACATCTTGCGTGATAGGTGGATGGTTGACAGCTTTAAGGAAAGACAGGATTAGTTTGACATTAAGCTTAATCACTTACAGGTAACTTTTGAATGACTTGCTAAAAGAATATATCCCAAAAAGCCACGTATAATGTGCTCCCATGTACAATGTGCACCCATGTTTTTGGCCCAAACTTTCAGGGAAAAGGTCTTTTCTTTTAATTTTTTAATTCAAATTTTTATTTACATTTAGATACTTTATTTTTTTAAGGAGGAATTTTAGCATTTATTTTTGAACATATTATGGTACAAGAAATTTTATGTAACAATTAAAAACAAAAGAACAGATACAAAGTATTTCAGGTACTACCCCAGGTATAAACACACATCCTTATTTTTCCCTCAAAAATTTGGGCAAAATGCAGATTACACACAGCAAAATACGGTATTTTGGTAGACCTGTATTTCTGAAAACTAGTTGACTGCTATAGTCGCTCTCCTGAAGGCAGAAAGCTGTGTGTATCAAAGGAAAGTCTTAGGAGATTCTAAAGTAAACATCAAAGACACAGGCAAAAACATAATCATTGGTGACCAAGTATTTATTGAGACAAAAGAATACAAATTGGTGGCATACAAATTATTGAAAATAGAATGCCTTATTTATAGGCAGGGCATTAGATACTGTTTGTGGGTTAAGCCCTACTATGATAGCAAGAAAAAACACATTTAGTTTGAAATGAGGAACTTCACCCAGCGAAGTACATATTGTAAAGATTTTGACCACTGGGTGTGGAGGGGTGGGGAATGGTAAATAACTGAAATGCTTGTCAGATTTTAGGAATACTGTTGTTATTTAGAAATATTCTTTAAAAGAAACAACAGCCTGGGAGTGGTACAGAGTGAAAATATTTAATGCCCTTATTCCTTTCAAAAAGCCCTTTATTCCCAAGTAGCAATTTGTTTAATTTTCAACCTCCATCTTCCTTTTGCTGGAAATACTTAAGCATTAGTGAAACACAGGGAACATCTTTAGAGTTAAAACAATTTTTACCACCATTTGAAACAAAAACACTAAAGATTCGTTTTTATAGACAAAGTGGCCCTCATAATACATTTTTTCCCAATTCTAAATACTTGGGTAATGGGAAGGTAAATGTTTAGGTAGAAAGTAGTAACTTCTGAACCAGTCCTACATAAATATCAGCTGGGCAATACTGTAAAGGCTTAATGTCTAACAAAGGTTGGCTCTGTCCGTATGGTCACAGACCAGCCTAAAAGCAAAGCTTGCCGTCACTCACACTCAACCTCCCTGAGGCCCAGCATGAACTAGTTAGTGACTTTCTCAAGGTGAACCAGCCACTCAGGTTTCCTTTGGTAATGGGTACTGAGCTTTTCTAGATTCCTGAAGTTAACATTACAGTACATTCATTGAACCAGTATTGTCTCTCATCTTGACTCCTAATTTTTGTTCCATTATTTGCTTACATTGTAAAAGTGATGAATGTTTGTACTGTGAAGACAACTTTCTGCCTTTACGCCTAGAGCTTCAGTATGAGAATTATACTCGACACAGAAAATCAGCGTTTCTATAAATTACATATACTAACTAAATAGAAAAGTATTGAGGGGTTCTCCACTCTCCCACAACCCCAAGAGAAAAAGGGCTCCTCTTTCCCTATTGTTTTGTCATTTCCCCGACCCTCAATTATTCATGAGTCAAAATCTCTTTTCCTAAGTGCTGAATTCATAAATAGAAACAGACTTGAGGTTTTTGTTTTTGGTTGTAAAAGCAGACAATAATATTTATTTTATAGGGCTATATAGTATAACTTGAATACTGAGATGGATCTAATGAACCTACATAGATGTGCAGTTTTAGGTGTAACAAGTTAAATAGGACTATTTGTTTTGTTTTACTCTATAAATAAAAATACCCTATACGGCAGACTATCCGATATCTGAGAGGAAATAATAAATTCCATTGTTACATGACTGAAGGACATTTCAACTGGAACTCCCAATCAATGGCAAAAATAGTCCATGTGTATACTAAATGGTACATTTATGTAACATTTCTTAATTTCTAGTCTAATAAAATTTTAGTTTTATTGTTTTTACTGTGAAGGGCCATAACATTTTCCAGAGGCTACAAGTGAGTGATCTGTTTAACCCTGTGACACTCTTAACTGACAGGCTTTCTGTATGTTGGACTTCATATAAAATTATTTTGAAAAATAGCCATAAAATGTAGTTATTTTCAGTTTTAAATATCAAAGAAAACCCTCCTTTAAAAACTGATACAGTGATAATAGATGTGTCTTACATTTGCTAATAAACTTAAGACCAAAAATAAAGCCTAGATTAACCCTTTTAAACAATCTAAGCATGAACTGTCCAACATAATTTAGTGTTTTGTTTTGCTTTTTTGGGGGAAGTAATGTCAGAGTTGGAGCAAATATCTGAGAAACAAACCTTAGTTCAGGTAGATCTCCACAGCAAACCGGGCCGTCTAACAAAAGCACAACACACCTGCAATCCATAACTTTGTTCCAACAGAAAAATAAATTAAAACGGCAACACAGTGTTACTTTGCTCAGCACTTCCCTCAAACCACCACCCCTGGCAGACCCAGAATGAAGACTTTGGCTCACAGAACCAAAGAACTTAATACCTTGAAATACTCCTTTCTTGTTTCAGAACATCCTTAATGGTAAAACTGCTTATATCTCACAGGCTACCAGTAGTCAATCATGAAACACTCAGCTTGTATAACTTGATGTTTCAAAAGTTACAAGGCTAAATAAAATGTAAAAGGAAAGTAGTGTGTAAATATCCTGTGTTTAAAGAGAAATTATATTCAGAACACTGAAAAGCACTAATACTTTCTTCATGCTGCACACATACTAGGAATATTGTTTTACAGTGAATATACAACAGTTTGATGGAGTAATTTTTCTTCACTTATTTATAGTTTGGTTTAGGGCATTAAAAATACCTGCACATGAATTTTAAGTTTACAGTGAAACCCCTTACCCCAATTAAAAGCAATCACTAACTTTTCTTTAAAAAGTCAAGGTTAATGTAGCAATATAACAATACCTTTTCATCATCATGCAGCTTGCCCCAAAATACATGTTGAAGCATTAAGAGTAGCTGTATACTGCAGTACAGGTTTCCAAACTTTAGGGAAGGGAACTGCTAGGCCTGCCTCACTGGACCCTTTCTCTGCCAGCTAACTCACTACCGCCAGCCACAGGAGGTAAGTGGCTTATCAAATTTGTGTCCTCACTACCCGCCCCTCCCCCCACACGCAAAGACAATTTCCCCAAGAAGTGATAACTAAAAGATGAATAACGTGTTTACAAAACACAACCGGACATTTCCCATCATTTTGGGATAAACCAACATTTTTTTAAAGTTTCATTTGGAGATTTCTAAGCTGAAAATGCTTTCAGCACATTCTAATGCCTTAGATCTTAGTACACACAGTCCACTGTTGATTAGGAAACCACTTGCTTTCTTTTTGATCTAAAATTTTAACACTTGAATTCAAGTTTTTCTTCTGGAAAAGTTCTTGGCATTCAAGTACAATCAATACTTTCAGAGTAGTCGCCCATATCACACTGGAGCGACTGTTTTAATCTCTAAATTACCAATTAATGTAACTCAGGGATACTGGTGGCCTTGATGCATAATTTAGTCTTGTCATTATTCCAGAGCGTGTGGAATTCAGGGCTTTTGGGGGCATCATCTGACCCCGTTTCTTTTGACCACAATGGTTCCTGCTACAATGTCGTAGGCTGTTCGGTTATGCTGGAAAAAGAGCAGTGTGATGAAAGCAGGGAAGAAAGACGCAATAGAAAAATTCTTGATCAAAGCTCGTATAGTGGACCTAAGAATAAAAAATAAAGCAAAAGTCATAAATGGTATACATGTCACATATAGATGAATATTCTATCAAGTTCAAACATTTGAATTTAAAACATTCAAAGTATAGCTGAGAATTTTTACCTTTGATATTTGAGTTACTTTCACATATCACATGATTAAACCACGTCAGCAAGTTCTAAAGATTTCACCAACATAAAGACCGGACCTTTCACGTGAAAAGCAGTTATGTCTTACAATGGGAGCCAAAGTTTATAGTATTTTCTAATATTCTGCCAGGAGAAAACCGTTACCTTTTCTATAGTCACTTGTTCCTGTGTGTTTTTAGTAAATAAACTGAGTACACTTAACTGCAGTCTCATTTTCTATCTTCTGTGAAGCACTAGTATTTTTTTTTAACCCTCACCCAAGAGCACGCTTATTGATTTTAGAGAGGGGGGAAGGAGCGAGGAAGGGAGAAAACCATAAATGTGAGAAGCAGAAGTTGTCTCTTGTATGCTTCCTTACCAGGGATTGAACCTGCAACCCAGGCAAGTGCTCTGACCAGGAATCAAACTCGAGACCTTTCGGTTTATAGGCAGACACTCTAACCAACTGAGCCACACTGGCCAGGCAGCGCTGGCATTTTAAATTACTGTGTTAAAACTTTTATCAGCTCTCTTTGTGGGATCTTGTGATTTGATTAAAAAACTTAAAGAAAACTTCCAACAATAGCTTAGAATGGAGAATTATCCTACAGATGTTAAGATGTTTGCCTTTTAGTACACTCAAAGGCTATAGAAAAGCACAATGACTAAGAGTGGGCTGTGGAGCTAGATAGTTGGTTTCAGACCTACTCTCTAGCAATCACAAGTTGGGTTCCATATCTAAAAAAGGGGTAATGGTACCTGTGTTAGCTTTTTATAGGGGCAATGTTAGTTACAATTCAACTCTGAATCATTCTGGCAGCGATTCCAGCCAGTTTGTTTTGCTCAGACGATTACCACCTACTCACCTTCCCCAGAGGCAGATGCCAACAGCTAATCGTGAGTATTGGGAGTATTACAAGCAGGATGCATGCATGCATGCATTGTTACCAAAACTCTACTACCTATTCAAGACGGTATGAAGACAGGTATTACCAAGAGGAGGCTCAAGGCAGATCAGTACCTGACCCAATATCCACAGGTCTGGAGAATAAAAAAGCTAGGCAAGGCAAGAAGCACTGACATAACATCGACACCCAATCATCCTTTCATGATCATGACTTGTATTTCATCAAATGATTCTCTTGAAAATGCATACTGAAGAAGGGTCTACAATCATGTAACTGAAAAACACTCATAAACTTTGTGTTAATGAATGTAAGCCTATTATAGTATGCCATGGAGAAAAAATACCAACATCCTAAAAATACTACATTAAGTGGTATCTTGTGAACTGTATTGACAACTAAAAGTTTATAACTTTCATAAGTACATAGTAGAATAAGATAAGGTAAGAACTTACGTTGTAATGCTAACATTTGAGGAAGGAATCACTAAAACCCGACTTGGCGCAATGAGCACTGATGTATCACAGGTCACAACTCGAAGCCCCAGCAGGAACTTCCCTGGGGTAGCTCCGCCTGCTCCCCAAATGCAAATTATCTAAGGAAAGAAGGATAATTTAAAAACTGACCAGCTCAAACATACCAATTTTATTTTATTGATATTGAGAGAGAGAGAAGAAGGGCGAGGACAAACGTCAATTTGTTGTTGCACTTACTCATGCATTCACCGGCTGCTGCTTGTATGTGCTCTGACTGGGGACTGAATCCCCAGCCTTGCGTATCAGGAGGATGCTCTGACCGACTGAGCGCCCCAGCCGGGACTCAGCCACACCAATTTTAAAAGTAAGTTTTTCTGCCATATTATTGATGTTTTAAAAATTTCAAGTTGAAAGAATTTCACAGAATACTCAAAGGTTGACCGTTCAATGCATATTCTTAAGATGTTAAGAGAACATCTTCAATACCACCAGTTGTTTATTGTAATGTTTCTCAATGATCCAGTTGTTTCTATGGAAAAATACATTTCAAGTTCCACAACTAATTTACATTTTTGGACCATGGGACAGAAATACAGTACAGAGAAATTAGAAAATGTCTCCACTCAGAAAGTTCTTTTTTTAAATTTGAAAAGTTTTATGTTAAAAATACTTACAAAAATAGAGACATTTGACAAATACATAAATAATTGTAAATTTCCATTAATTTGTTTCCCTTGGACTGATAATCTAAAATTAGACAGTTAATATTTGCTGAAGTCAGTAGCTTACCTCATAGAAACAAACTAATAATCTGTATATAAGAGCCACAATCATCATTTTCTGCAAGTCTTCCATTGATGTGTCTTCATCTATTTCTTCTATTATATAATGCATAGCAAACTTAGAGATATCCCTATACAAAATAATAGTTTTGGGTTATAAAGAATTAGTTATCAGGTGAGTTGCATTGATTTTTGTTTTCTATTAGTCATAAACTTTAATTGAAATTCGAAACTAATCTGTAGGTTTCCAACCATCTAGTTTCACAAAACATGAGCTTATTCAACAAACAGGCAGCACTATCATGAGCAGGCACTGTCCAAGCCCTGGGGACAAATGGTGAGTGAATTCAACGTGGTGTCTGCCTTCCTGGAGATGTGAACCAGGCAGGGAGGCAGAACAGTGAGTAATAATAAAGTGAGATGAGAGGTGTGACAGAGAACCACAGTGTACTACTGAAACATGTACCAGGTACACTGAACTTGTGAAGCTTCCAGAAATGGCATTTAAGCTGAGATCTGAAGGATGACAGAAATTAGCCAGACTAATGAGGGAGAAGTTTCAGAGAGAGGGACTAACAAGGGAGAAGGCCTTGGAGCAAGACAGTGATGGAAGGTATATGCAGCTTGGGATGGTTCAAATGTTAAGTATAAGAGGAAACTGATTAAGAAATAAAGGTATCTTAAAGTTAAACCATACAAAGATATGACTTTATCCGGTGACAATGAGAAAGCACTGAAGGTAGGGTTTTAAGGCAGGAAAGGAGCAGAATCAATTTATCATCTCTTTGGTTGTACACCACAGACCAGACTGAGATACCAGTTAGAAAACTTCTGCTATGATCCAGGCAACAGATGACAGTCGCCGAACTAGAAGGAATGATTAAAAAATGGTCTGGGCTGAAGGTTATTCAGGAGACTCAGCAGAAAGGAGTTGGTACTTGGACAGGTAAGAGGGTAATAAAGGAGACAGGAATCACAGTAACACTCAGGTTCCTGGCAAGAGCCCTGAAGTTTGACAACAAGGGTTTGTGTCTGTCACTTACTATTATCTTCACAACTTTGTAAATTCTGGGCTTCTTGTAAACCCAAATTTCAATCTCTTTAAAAATGGAGACATTAACCTTGACAGCTCATAATGGTGTAAGATTAAGGATCCATATAAAGAGGTGAGCTCAATGCCCAGCACGTAGAAGGTACTTAGCAAGTAGTAATTACTACTATGATTATTAATATGAAAGGTGGGTTATTCAAATAAATAGCACACTCTGAAGTTCACTTGGGACTTCCCTGATAACATAAGCACTCCCATTTGGAAATGCCATCTAGCTGATTAACACAGTTCACCTACCAAAAGCTCTTTATATGTAGCAAGAGGGACATGAGTTCCGCCTGAGAAAATAGTTGAATAAAATCAAACCAGGCTTGGGAGCTCCTTTTACCTATTTTTGATGGGCGAGATTCCCACAGATCTCTCAGAACTTATTAAGTGTTATTCTCTTTTTTGTATTTATTTCTTTAACAGGACTAAAAACAAATCTCACAAGGCTCCTATAAAGAATCATGATACTGGCAGGCTGACTGCCCATATAGTCACTAGCATGCATCAATAGAACTCAACAAGATTTCTAGATAGTAGGTTTTAATAAACCGTTCTGCACATAGTCTTAACTTACTTTATTCCACTGAGGTGCATAATGCTTAAGACAATGGTTGCTTTTATAAAAAAGAGAATAAGGAAATCCACCATCTCTGCCATAAATCTGTGGGCCAAGGATGGAATAACATACTCTCTGCCTATAAATTAAAAAAGAGAAGTTAGGAAAATGAATCATTTCACAAGGGCCTTGGAACCCAAGCTAGGTAAACAAATGGAGAACGTAAAGTCAAGGTACAAACTGCTAATAAAACACACACACACACCCCCCCTTGCAACAATCACTGGCATCGACTCCACCCATAGTACATGTTATTAAAATATAGCAACGCCATTCCACTATTTATGAATAGTAAAGTTTGCTTTCATCTCAATGTTTAAAAAATGTTTTCACAGGTAAATTTAATTATTTAAGGTACTCAATGCATTTCACTAGGTACTCAAAAGAATGGAAGTGATCACAAGCCTATGACACTAAATTACATATTTTTAGTAAAAATTAAGGTTAAATATAGAAAATCAGTACAAAGTAAATCCCTGTGTTCAGTTCACCTCTTACTCAGTTTGTCCTGCTTTCTTTGAATGGGATCAAATTCAGAAACTTACCTCTTGTCCCATATATCTGAGGCTGAATAAAGTAAACTCTAAACGATAAACTAAAAAGTGTGACTAAGGCAAAATATTCTAATTCTTCTACAGAAGTAAACAGACAATATGAAGGTCATTCAGCTAGGCCCAAAGGTTCATAACTCCGTTTTTATTCACGTAAATCTCCTTTTATGTCTATCAGTTCCACTGTCCTTAATAGAACGGCGATACAGAATTAATCATTATTACCATACATTCTATAGTACATAGATAATATAAATCTACGTCTGGATTATTTCCAGCGTTACCCGACAACCCCCCGACCCCCACCCCACCCCCAAGTATGTCTGCCATCCGAGAATTCAGAGGAAGGTTTGAGGAGCAGAGATCTCTTTACACGCGGAACGACTAGTCCCGGGAGCAAGGGATCGATTCGCAGTGCCAGGTCTAAACGAGGAAGAACCCGCAGAGCCCCTGGGTACACCCCGGGAACTTAAGGCCTGGGCAACCGCGGCTGAAGCCCTCGGAGGAACATCCTCGGCGGAGCAGCGGCCATCGCACGTGCGGAAAGCGAGCCCACTCCACCTCCCACGTAGTTCCCTCCAGACCCCTCTGCGCTGCCCGACCGCTCGCCAGCACTGCTCACCTGCCTGGCGGCCGGCCTCGCCCGGTGTTCGCGAAGGGGCGGCGGATCCTGCCCTCGTTGCCGGGGCTGTCCGCACGGGCCCCTGAACGTGAGGAGCCCGGGGTCCCGGGCCGGCGACTGGGGCCCTAGGAGCGCCGACGCCGGGAGCCGCCCCCGGGCCAGGCCCGGCGGCCGCGGCGCTCAGGAAGTAGAAGGGGTTGTAGTAGCCCAGGTGGAGGGGCGGCGGCGCCGCGGCCTGGGGGGCGGCCCCGCCGCCCGAGGGGAAGCTGGGCGGGGGCGGCTGCGGGCTGCAGTAGGCGGGGAAGGCGGCCAGGCAGCTGTGCCAGGTGAGGTAGCCGCAGTAAGACTGCCACAGCCATTCGTGCACCTGCCGGGAGTACTCGCGAGCGCTCAGCCGCGCCGGCTTCTCCGGCGGCGACCCGGACTCGGGCGCCTCGCAGCCCGCGGGCTGCTGCAGCCCCGCGCCGCAGTCGGGCGCCGCCTCCGCGCGCTGCCCGGGCTCGCGCCGCGGCTCCGACCCCTCCGCGGCCGCCGCAGAGGGCGGGAGGCCCCGGGCCTGAGGTTCGGCCTGCGGTCCGTCCTGGGGGCGTGGGGCGGCGGCGGCAGGAGGGCCTCCCAGGGATGGGACCGGCTTGTGGTCCCCTCCGCTGTCGTCCTGCCCGGGAGGGCGGCCTCGGGCCTCCTCCGGCCCCTCTGCCATCTTCGCCTCAGCAGCACCCTCCGCTGTCTGGTCACTGCGCCTTCTCCCCTCTCAAGCGGTCCCTCCCCAACGGTCCAGTAGCCACCGCAGCAGCCACAAGCGTCAACAATCCGCCACCGGAAGCGGAAACCCCGCCCTTGTGCAGTGTAGCCAGCCGCAGGGCGGAGCGCAGTGGCTGGGAGAGAGCAAAGGTGGTGGGGCTGCGGTCCACACACGGGCTTCGGAGATCAGCAGTTTCTCCGCCCGCAGTCCTTGATTTATAGGTTGTTGGGCCCAGACAATTACCGACCCCTCACACCTCCACCTCCTAAGGTCTTAATGAAGTCCAAGGCCCAGGGGCGACTTCAGATAATCGAATCCCCACGAGCAAGGACTCAGGAGTAGCTGCTAATGTAGGAAGAGAATTTCCTAGAAAGCTCCTGGTAATCGGTGGTGTCGCTTTTTCTTTTACCGAACCTAGTTTGTTTTGCTTTCTGGGCGCAAAACTTGTTGCTGTTTCCTCCCGCATTCGTTCCAATTAACTAGTGCTCGGCCATTTGCAGTCAAGGTGATACAAGACCTGCCTTTAAGAGGTTAAGAAATTAATAAGCAAACTAAACTGGGACATATGTCAAGAGAGTGGCTCAGATGCAGATTTTGATTGTAGGAGAAGGGAAGAGGGGTTATTTCAGACAGTTGATGAGATTCAGGAAAATATGACAAGGCAGCTGATGACGTTGGGAGAACTGTGTGAGGTCCCAAGGAGCCTACTTTGAAAGGGACTGAGGTGTCATTGACTTATGTATAATGTTTCTTGAATCTCATATCTTCTTCAATAAATGTCTCCATTTTTTGTATTATGTGGCTGGAAACCTTCTGGACAGATCTTGTATATATAGCACGTTAGATCTCATATATTTGTATTTTAATATACTTTTCTATGTCCTAAAGTTATTTGATAGCAATATGTATAGGTACTACACAGAAGACATATAAGGACTAAGTATTGTGTGTGTACTTGTTAATAAGGATGCAATAAGGTCGCATCCCTATTGACTTTTCTCTGGGAGATATAAAAGTAAAAGGTGTAACTTTTTGCCCTTAAAAAAACTAATGATTTGGTTAAAGGGAAGGACTTTGCTGAACCATTTGAATACCTATTTAAGACAGTATGAGTATAATATGAATCCAAAGTAAGGGAAAGATCATGGTAGCCTTTCACTAGAAAGTTTACCCTTACAAGTTTGGTTTTAAAGTCAACTGTGAGGCAAATGTAATGTTTAAACAAAAAAGCATTCCAAGTTTGGGTGACAGAGACAGGAGAAGCAGGAACAAAGAAATGAAGATGGCATGGAACAAATGTGAAGTACTGTGCTTATTGAAGATATGGACTTTGTTTTGAGTAACACTGATTATATTATAGCTGGCACAGTGCCACCCACATAGCACACAGTTAATCAGGATTATTGGTTGCAATTGTGAGGAATCCAATTGCAACTGATTTAATGGAGAAAATTTTAAGTGAATTTTTTACTGACTTGGATAACTAAAAAGAGCAGGAGTAGTTTAGGTTTAAAGGATATCTAGTTACAGATAATCAAATCATAACTTCAGGAGTCACTTCTTTTTTTTTCTGACTTTGCCTTTGAGAAAAATGAGAGTGTTTCTGTTTCAGTAAGAAAACTTCACTCTAAACTGGCTTAAGCAAAAAATAATTTTGTTTTCCCTTAACGAACAATTCCAGAGCTTCTACATTTAATAGACATTTCAAAAGAGAGAAGACAGGCAAAGTTCAAAGAAATACTGGCCAATGATTTTCTTGAATTAAAGAAAGATGACTCTTTAGATTGAAGAAACATCAAATCTTGAAAAAATAACATAGATCATGACGAATTTAAGAGAGAGAAAATTGTAATGATCTTAAAAGCAGGATTTAAAATATATCCTACCGACAAAGAAATGACATTTAGACTGGATGCCAAATTTGCAAAAGTAAAAATAAATGCTGAAGATAGTGAAAAAATATATATATTAAAGAGGGGGAATTAGACAACTTTGAATGCTATAACCAAGTGAATCATCACTCAAAAATGAGGATGTGGTGTAATGGACCCCCACAAATCCAAACAACATTCTGATCATCCTTAACCCCTCCCCATCACACTCAGCTAAGGATTAAAGGCTCAGAGATATAGAAGGAGAGTATTCATGAGTCAAATATAAATAGATTTTGGAAATATGGTAGTACATGAGTTTGAATATCCATGAATTCCCACGTAAAAACAGTATGTAGTGAAGCCAAAAAATGCATGGGACAACATTTGCAACAAAAGTGGATGACGGATAACTCCACAAACCCCAGATTCAGGAAGGTGGGGTCAAACTGCAAATGCAAAACTTTTGCAGTGTCAATACTGAAAAAGTCACTAAAAAAACTATAAACATATTAGGAAAATAATACAGGACATGAAAGAGTAAGAACAGAATAAGAAAAATTCAGTAATGAAGCAACAGAAGTTGAGAGAGAAATAAAGAATGATTTCAGAAAAGAATAGTATTCTAGAAGGAACACAGGAGTAAACAACCACAATAGACAGCGCCCGAAGAGGACTAGAAGTTGAATGTGAGAGTTTCTTAAGTAAACATAAGAAAGAAAGAAAGAAAGAAAGAAAGAAAGAAAGAAAGAAAGACACTGAAACAATTTGAGAGATATTAGAAATAGGCGAAAAGTTCCAACATATGGATAAAGAATCTCTGATAAAGAAAACCAAGCTAGCTAACAGAACAAATACAACACATTATAATTCAAGAGAACTTTTCCCAATATATATATATTATATTTACATATATTTTTATATAAATGTGTATATACATACATATATTTGGAACCACATATTGAAAGAGCATACTGTGTATCTGAGAACATTGAGAATGAACAACAAGATGTACTAGTAAAATTACTGGATTTCACTTCTTGAAAAGTAGTTACTAGGCCAAAAAAGTAACTTATGAGCAAAAGAAAATTGGTTAATCATAAGACTTCAACATTAACACTTCATGTGAGAGGAAAATGGTGAGACATTTAAAATATTCAAAGAAAGAAAATAAGAACCAAAGTTTTTGTACCCTGCAAAACTGACTCTCAAGTATAAAAGGACAGACTTAGTTTGTTATCAAATACGGTAACTCAGAGAATGTTATTTATTCACTTGAGTTTTGAGCAATCCGCTACAAATGAAGCACAGCTGCCCAAACGACTGACAGACAGACAATGCCGGGAGAATTGGTGAACATTAAATATTTAATTACGTTTAGAATTAAGGCTAAGTGAAAGTTTGTTTCAGACAGGGTCCAGTCAGAAGGGAAAAATCACAAAGTAATTTGAATAGGCAACGTTTATTATAAAGACTTAGTGGAATTGGAGTAAAGGGGCGTTAGCTAGTAAGAGGCAGGGATAACTCCTACAATATGTAGGAATGGTAGATATAGGGAGCAGCCACCACTCCTAGGATGGAAATAGACTGCCCGGGAAGAGCTCCACTGCTCTCCACCCTCCCAACCGCTCACCTGCATCTCACTGCTGGAGAGGGCATGGCTGTGGCTCACTGGTTGTCAAAGTTCACTGAGGTGTGGCCTCAGTAGGACTTATTAGAAATTCTCTCTCTGGAGTTCTGGGAGAAGCTATTGACAAGGAGGCGACTTCATCTCAGAATTCACTGCTAAGAATGGCCCAGAGAAGCCTCTTAGAGAAAGGTGCGTTGCCAGCAGCACACTACAAAGCCATCCAGGGGGCAGTGTACTAGGGGAAGCTGCCCTGGGAAGTTTCTGCTTGCTGCTGGCCATTGGGCACTGTGAAAAGGAGCTCTGTGCTCTGCAGAAGCCCAAGGAGATAAGCACATGAGATAAGCACAAGGAGAAGCCTTTTCCTCCAGTGGCCCCCCAGTGGTCTCTACCAACCAAGCATAATGCCAAACCAACTGTCATGGGAGAAGTATTTACAGAGTTCAGCTCCATTATTGCAGAGCAAGTAAAGATTCAGAGCTGAGAGTTAATAAATTGACATCTGAAACGGGATTAAAAGAGTATACTCTGAGATGGATTTATAGTCTGAAATATTGGTACAAAAACTACTATAAAACTAGAGAGTGTGAGGAGAACGTCAGCAAAAGTTTTTAAACTTCAGTGTATCGATGGTGGTAATAGTTTTATTTTGAGAATGTGTGTGTAAAATGAATGATTACCATTAAAGTGAATTCTCTGTCCATGTATATGTGTATGTGTATATACATATATACATACATATGTGTGTATATATTTTTTCTTGTTTCCTGGGTAATTTCAGTAGTGATAATTATCCTTCTCAATCATCTGGACTGTGGGCTTGAAATACCATATCTCACTAAAAGAAACAAGGGCTTCTCGGAGAAATGGGTGATTCTAGGTCTGGGACAAAAAATATATAGATTGAGCATGAAATATCTTGTAATATTAGAGTGCAGAGGAACTATTCAAGACTATTCAAGGTCATGTTTTAAAGACTCAGGAGCCAACTTAAAGAAGCTTTCATTGGCCAAAGATGTGACACTGTGAATTTCAATAAAGGTAATAATTAGAATGGACTGAAACCTATTAAATATGTTTATATTCATAGTAATATGTAATCTTACCAAAGGAATCGTACCTGAGTCTGATCAAGCCTCTGGATCCAGCTACCAATTTAAATACTCCATGTTGAGATACACCATGAGTGTGGAATCTGTAAAATGCAGGCTATGAGGAACCATACAAGTCAAATAGCTGAGTTCTTCAATAGATGAATTGTAAGAAAAGAAAGAAATGAAGAGGATCATGAAATTAAAGGAGACTTAAAGACATCAAGTTAAAAGAAGAGCAAGGCTAAATTATAATGTCTACGTATGCACTTAAAGAAATACAGAAACGTTACGACCATCAAAGTCAGGGTAGCGATTACTTTTGAGGGAGGGAGGGAGGGACTTGTGATTGAGACGTAGCTCACAGACAGGCTTCTGTTGAGAAGTGATTACAAAGATATTCACCTTATAATAAACCATCAAGCTGTTAGAGAAAGTGGCAAAAATGGAGAGTTTTTCACTCACACACCTAAACTCTGATGGATATACTTCAGTAAGAGGGGAAAGGAACTCAAAAGCAAGGAGTGAGATCCAAAAAAAAAAAGACTTTAAGAAATTAGATCCTGTAAGTATTTAAGGAGTTAAATCCTTGGTGAACTGATTTTGTGTATTCATCACCTTTCTAAAGTACCCATTGAAAAGAAACAAAGGTATAAAGTTATAAACCTGCAAGATAGATAGAATCTGGCAAGGTAGAAGGCCATAGATTTAAGGAGGAGAGGCTCGGACCTTGGAGGAATAGGTGTTTTGGAAAGTGGAAGTGAAGCGCAATGCTTACAGGAAGCAGATTAAGCAAAAGTCTGTATGCTGAATAGTGATTCTCATTCCTAGTTTCCCCCCAACTCTTTTCTTGAAATTCCATCAGCCAAGCCTATGCCTCCTAAGCTGGATATTGAAATATTCTTCTTTTGAGAATTAAGTGGTTGCAGAGGAACCTTCTATGTGTTGCCATTTGGGGATCCAAGAACCAAAACTTTGGTTTGCAGCTTCTCGCTCTCCCCTAACACCTACCAGATTCTTATAAAAATAAGAATGAAAAGAAGTTTCAAAAGCTAAAAACCTGTAAATATGGAAAATAATATTGATATATGGAAAATGATGTTGATGAGCATTTGACGATTTAAAAATTGGTTGCATTGTTATACAGAAAACCAAAATATAAAGAAAGGCAATCATTAATACCAGGAAAAGCAAGCCTTCTGTGCTAACCAGAAAGAGGTCGATATTGCATTGTTCTGAGTGCCTGTTGTAACGTAAAAAGAAACTTTCACAATGTCTGGAGCCCTTGATGTTCTGCAAAAGGAGGAGGAAGCTGTCCTCAAATTCTTTACAGCAGGAACCCGCTTAGGTGGCAGCAACATTGACTTTACATTATAAATCTGAAGGGAACCCGGGAGAAACTTCTGTCGGCAGCTTTGCCATTGTTACCACTGCAAACCCTGCAAACCCTGCTGATGTCACTGTCATTTCCCCCAGGAACACTGATCTGAGAGCCGTGCTGAAGTTTGCTGCTGCCACCGGAGCCACTCCTACTGCTGGGCACTTCACTCCTGGAAGCTGCAGTAACCAGCTTCCTGGGAACACCAGCCTCTTGCAGAGGCATATTTTTTTGTTTTGTTTTGTTTTGTTTTTGTTTTTGTTTTTGGCAGAGGGGAAGGGAGGGAGAAAAAGAAGGAGAGAAACATCAGTGTGTGTTTGCCACTCGCACAACCCTAACTGGGGACCTGGAGGCACATGCCCTGATTGGGAATTGAACTGGCGACCCTTTGGTTTGCAGGCCGGCACTCAGTCCACTGAGCCACACCAGCCAGGGCCAACAGAGGCATGTTATGTTAACCTGCCTACATTTCGTTCTGTGTAATATAGACTCTCCTCTGCACTATGTAGACATTGCCATCCTGTGAAACAGTAAGAGAGCTGACTGAGTGTGTCTGATGTGGTGGATGCTGGTCTGGGAAGTTCTGCACATTTGTGGCGCCATCTCCCTTGACCGCCCATAGAAGGTCATGCCCGGTCTTTACTTATACAGGAGGTCCTGAAGAGATTGAAAAGGAAGAGCAGGCAGCTCCTGAGAAGGCTGTGGCCCTAGCTCTCAAAGTTGCTGCTCCTCAAGCTGAGGTCACAGACTGGTCTGAAGGTGTGCTGGTGTCCTCTGTCCTATTCAGTGGTTCCCTGATGAAGACTGGAGCGCTCAGTCTGCCAGTGCTCAGAGCACTGAATAGGCAGGAGCAACTACTGAGTAGTCTTAAGCTGTTCTTCCACAGATTCTTAAACAGACCATGGAAGAAAGGTGGTGGAAAATGAACAGTTTTAAAAAATCAGGGAAAGAAGAAAAAAAACCAAAGGAACAGAATGGGGGCTGGGAGTGGGGAATGTCGGGTAGGGTATTATCATTTTTCTTTAACTGTATTAGGTTTTTTTTTAAGATTTTATTTATTTATTTTTAGACAGAAGGGAAGAGAGGGAGAAGGAGAGGGACGGGAACATCAATGTGTGGTTGCCTCTCATGTGCCCCCACTGGGGACCTGGCCCACAACCCAGGCATGTGCTCTGACTGGGATTTGAACCAGCAACTCTTTGGTTTGCAGCTCGTGCTCAATCCACTGAGCTACACCAGCCAGGGCTAACTGCATTAGTTTTTAAAAACTATATATATAAAGCTCTACGTATAACTATATCTACATAGTGCAGAGGAGAATCTGTGTTACATAGAGCAAAGGTAGGCAGGTTAACGTGAGATGCTTATGTATGTGTGTATGTTTATTATATATAAACTATATATATTATATATATTACTGTAATAGCAACAGAAAAGGAAGGAAGGAAGAGAAGGAGAAAGGTGGGATGACTTTCGGGTACAGCTGCGTAGATGGGGTGCAGATAATGTCATCGGGGTCAGGGGTCTGCCTCAGCAACACGAGGTTTTAGTTTTGCTTTTTGTCTCAGTAGAATTGAATCTTGACAGGTGACTGAAAGTGGTTGGATATCCGTGAGTTTCTGGTGCAGGGTCCTTGGGTTGTATCTGGATCCTGATGAAGATAAGGTCCAGCTGTTCACTTTCCCTTTTTCCTTTTGACTTTGTGAGTGATACATCATTCTTTTTAAAAAAATTATGTTTATTGATTTTAGAGAGAGAGGAATGGAGGTGGGGGGTAGAGCGAGAGAGAAAGAGACACAGACAGACAGGCAGACAGACATCAATGTGAGAGAGAAACATGGATCAGCTGCCTGCCATATGTGCCCTGACTGGGGATCAAACCCACAATCCAGGTATGTGCCCTAACTGGTAGTTGAACCCCCAACCTTTTCATGTATGGGACAACGCTCCATCCAACTGAGCCCCGCTGGCCAGGTCTACATTTTTCTCATAATAAGTTATTTTTTCTTATTAGCCAGGATCTGATTCTTTAGATTTTAACCAGAGAATAATAACTGTAACAGGATAATAATCACAAAATTCTGTACTAGTTGAAACACACAAAATGGAATTATTAATTTTTTGCTTTTCAGCATTTCTTTGGAAAACTATGCCTCCCTCCATTCTTAACCTATGTGGTGTAGATAAGATGAACTCTACCCCTATGTCCCTAAAAGTAGACACATGGGACTATTCTGTCACCTAGCCATGGTTCAGGGATAGGGAAGTGGTTGGAATTGGGCTGCATTAAGTCATCTTTGGAATTTTGTCATCTGAAAAAAAGATATCCTTGGTTTACTAGACTGCTACTTACATGCAAGGATGGTAGGAACCTATAGTTGCTGGTGGCCTTCTTTTTTTTTAAATGCCATATGTATTAACCTTGCCTAAAAGTGAGACCAACATGGAGAAAAGTGGAACTGTGAGATAGAGAAACAGAGAAAGTACTCTTGTGACATGTTTCTGTCCTGGATCCCGCTATGTCTGAAACCATCTCCTGGAATGTTAGAGTTGCTCACGCTAATAAATTCCTCTTTCCTTTGTTTCTGTTACTCACAACCAAAGAATCCTAACACAGACAGGAGTTTCAAAGTTTTTCACATTCCTTCTTTTTCCTTGTCAGTGGACTAAACAGCTTCCAGCTCCTGCAGCATTTTTCCATGAGAAGGAGAAAAGCTGACATCACTATTTATAGCTTTTTTACAAGTATTTACTCTCAACAAACTTCCTTAGAGCTGGGTCACAAAATACTTAAATGGTACCATCTGGTGTAGCTCTTGAAAGCATTTCTCTTCGTTGATTACAAACCAGTGCTCAGGTCAAAGGCCAATGATGTTCACTGTCTTCCCTTGTTGGGAAGCTGTTTGCCACCCGGGCATTCTTCTGCTCATTCTACCACAGTCTGGCTGCAGGTATTTCAGGAGTACCATACACTGGGAGTCGCATGCTGCAACCTCGGAGGCGTCTTTAAAAATCACCCATGTCTGGGCCCTATCCTGAAAGATTTGTATGTTCCTGGTTAGGGTCCAGCCATCCATATTTTCTAAAAACTCCCCAAGCAATTCGACCATGCAACCAGAGCTAAAAGACCTGCTGGCGCACACTGCATCTCTAGATAGGCCCAGCTGGTTCTAACCAAAGTTGTCGATAACTGTTCTCCCTGAGTCCCTCAGGTGAGTATGTAGACTGTCTTCACCTCCTGTAGTCATTTTAAGTGCTGGATACTGTGCCACATACTAGGAGTTACAAAGGTGAATTAAGCCAAGTCTTTTGTAGTAGAGGGACTACAGAAGAGATGGGAGAGACTGGTAGGTAAATACATACAGGGCAGAGTGTGAGCCCAAAGGACGTCGTTGTCAGTTCTATCTGCAAGGAGACAGAGTTGTGAATTGGGAAGGTCTTTATATAGGAGGTGACTCTGAGCTGAGTTGAGTCTTAAAAGTGTTTATTGTAAGAACATAGGAGGGAAGGTTATTTTGGGTACAGAGTGCAACATGAGCAAAGTTCATGGAAATAGCTGAGCTGATATTTATGGTTGGGGTGGACTAAGTAGACATAAATTTGGAAAACTGGAGAGGGGCTGGATTAGGAAGGGCTTTTGTGTCTTGTAAGAGAGTTTGGACTCTATCCGGTGGACAACAGAAGCTATTGAAGAGCTGTAATCAGAAATATAAACCTGGCCCATTTGTTTTTTAGAAATATCTCTCTGGTAGCCATGTGGAAGATGAATTGAAATGGTGTAAGTTTGGAGACAAGGACTCCAGTTGGGAGATTATCACCTAGTTAAGATGAAGAGAACCTGAACCAAGCCAATAGCAATGGAACGTAAAGAAGAGGCATTTGAGCAAAATTAATGAAGCCCAATTTGCAGAGTTTGGTGACTGAATGGATTTGAAGAGAGAGAGAGAGAAGCATCACGCTGTGCCTGGCTTGGATGGCTGAGTGAGTGCACTGTGACGTAGACGTTAAAGAAGGCAAAAGGAAGCACACGGTGGGAGAAGGGAGAAGCAGTAAGGCACCTGTGAGGTCCCTGTGAGGCGCCCGATGCTGGCTGTTGAACATCGTATTGTAAAGATACAGATTGAGGAGTCGTAAGTGTATAGGCGGTCCTTGACAAGTAGGTGGAAAATTGTATGAAATGAGAAGAAAAGAAAGCCAAGAACAGAGGCTAAAGGGCTATAGAAGAAGGAGGAGGAAGAGGAGGAGGAGGAGGAGGAAGAGGAGGAGGAAGAATAAGAAAAGACTGAGAAAAGATGTTGAGGTGGGAGGGAAAGTCAGACTGAGTAGGAGGAGAGGCTTTCTATGAGAAGGGAGAACCGTAAAGTGTCAAAGCCATAGAGAAATCAAGAACTGATTTCTTTTTCTTTTGGGATACCCTACCTTTTTCCCTTTTTCCCTAACAGCACTCCAATTTCCTTGTATTGAATAACCCCTCTCCCGATATGTGCAGTTGGAGAAGGACTGTCAGAAGGACTGCCACTGCAGACCACAGGGTGGGCATGTGACTCAGTTGGATGTGCTCACCTGGAACTTGGAAAGTTTGTGCCAAGTTAAGTGATCCAGGGCTGGTATAAATACAGTGCCAGCAGAGATCCCTGGTAAGACTGTTGGTGATTTCTTACTACCTACACTTTTTTGTCTTTAATATCAGAAGCTGTAATATCCTTCCAATGAATTCCTCTTAAATGTAGGTTAGCAAGTGCTGGTTTATGATCCTTCCAACTACAGAAGCTTACCTGGATTCAGCCACTGGGAGGTCACTGACGGCTTTGCCTGGGTAGTGTCGTGGGGTGAAGGGTGGAAGGCTGACTGAGGGGTAACGGAAGGTGAGGAAGTAGGGGTAATGATTGCATTCTAGTCATCAAGGTGTTAGGGAAGCAGCTAATTATTCTGAACCATGTCTGAATCCGTGTTTTGCTAGGACAATGGAAAAGAGAGTTCCTGAAAACTGGGGAGCCATGGATCTGATATTTTAGTATTAATTTCTCTAATGTTTAGCCAGATTTAGTTTATCAACATATTTCAACTATTCTTACTAAAAATATATGACAAACCCAACACACATAATGGCAAATTGCTCTTTAAAGTGTCTATTTTAGAGCAAAGATGTGTCTGATTTGATACATTGATAGAAAACAATGTGAAAAAAATAAAACCACCCTGACTGGTTCCTTCTGAAACTTTGTCCAATGTACCAAATAAAAGATTAAATTTAGAAGTAATTTGATTTTGTTACTTTTAGAAATACTCTTAAAATAAGGTATCTTTTCCTCCTTCACGCAAACCTGGAGTAAATTGCTTTATGATGCTTTTCTGCCCTCCAGTGGCTGTTAAAGTCATTAAGAAATCCATCATCTGTTTTTAAACATTGTATAAGTATATATTTTCTCTGTAACAGAATTTTTGAGTTTTGGAATCCAAAGTGACTTACAAATGTATCAGCACTTACAAGAGGCACATGTTACTCTTAAAAATGGCCAGAACTCATAAAACAACAGTGAAATTCATGATATAAAGCCAACTGACTTGAGGCAACCAGTAGGTGGAGGAATTTCCAAAGCTAAGAATTCCACCACAGTAGCCAAACCCAGTGTCTGACCTGAAGACCTTAAAACTAACTGATCCAGTCTTCGTTTTATACTAACAGAAACTAAAGACTGTTGACCAAGTTATACATATAAATACGTATAGTGTCCATGAAACTGTGGTATGAGGAAAGACTATTTTAGGTTAAGAATAGATTTTACTTGTGAAATATGAGAATTGGGGATGAGGTGAAAGGTTTTAGGTATGGATAACATGAGATTAAAAGCTGAAAATAACTAGGTCATATGAAGAAAGTGATCTGACATGAGAAGAAAGAGGCTGAAAATAGGAGCCCTGGTCAAATGCTAGCATTATGATGGGCAGGAAGGTCAGGGGAGGGAGGACAAGCTGGGGTTTGACCCAGTCGGCAACAAAAAGCTATTACGAAAGACAAAGGACTAATGTTTGTAAAATATGAAGTGTTGGTACGAGTGAATGTGAAAAACACTGGTTTGCCTCTCCCCATTGCTGCTTTATTTGTTAGCACTAGAAGCAACAGTCCCGAAGGAAAAGCCACACAACCTCCTCCGCACCCACGTCAGTCTAGCCTTCATAGGCCTAAGTCAGGTTCTTTCCTTAGAGTCTCATCCTTGGCCGTGGCACCACTCTTCCCAATCGTCTTCCTGACTCCCTCCAGGACACAGTCCACCAGCCTGAATACTGTGCTCTCCCTCCCCGGGATTATTGACTTTATTTGCACGATCTCCCCTCGCTGTGTTATCGTTGTCGTAAAGTGGGACTGCACCCGCGGGCCAATGAGGCGCCATACACATTCAGATGTCGACCGAAATGTCGACTCAACTTCAATAAATTTCACTCTGTTCTCAGCTCCCCTCTCTCTTGTGATCAAAAGAATGAAAAATTCCACAGTTCTATCGGTTTCTTCTCCATTTTCTCTGTTGTCTTCGAATTTTGTTGACCTGTACACTCAATTCTAAATTTAATGGCTCATTTTGTCCTTACTAACCAACCATGGGAACTTACCTTCTTTTTATATAATAGGCTCCCCTGCATTCTTCATCAATTTTATGTATCATTTTATAGGCCATATCATGTTTTTGCCTGTTACACTGGAAAACTTACTGAGACTCATGGTACCCCGTGTGGATGAGGTACAGAAAAACAGGTTCACTGATACAGTTTGTGGGAGTGTACATTTACACAACTTTATGGAGGCTGATTGGATAGCATCCACCAACATTAAAAATCTTGGAGTCTTGTGACAAATGAATCCCCCTTTTAGGAACCTACCTTTCAGAAATAGGAGCACCGGGGCATGAAGATACAAGTCCAGCATACTCCTTGCCGGACTATTTGTACATGTAAGATAGTAAGAATAAATGAGGTCGCCATGAAAAAGTCAAAGATTAGAAAGCAGGATGATAGTATAAATTGTCAACAAATACAATAACTAGTTCTTTGGAGAAAAAAATACAGTATATAAAATTTTGACAATGTTAATTTAGAGAAAAGGAGAGATCACAGCTATAGAACATTAATAATGAGAAAAAACATATTTAAAATACTGAAATAATTAAAAAATAAAACAGTATAATGTTTAACTTCGTTCCAACAAATTTAAAAAGTCCAGAGGAAATGGATCATTTCTTAGAAAAATATAAGTTGCCAAAATCGACTCAAAAAGAAAACAAAAACCTAAAGATGTTTACAGCCACTGAAGAAATTTTAAAATCAAATAACTGCCCATCAAATGGTTGATCTTTTAATTTTTTTTAATTCTCATTTTCTGTTTTCATCGCCTTGAGCTCAGAAGCAATGCCTGTATATTTTTTGCCTTTTGGAATCTGACATATTAATATCAAACTATTATATGACTAATTTTTAAATGTGTTCCTTAAGATATTGGAAAAATAGTACAATTGGCATTCTCTAGCTAACCTGTGAAAAACCCAGAAAATGCCTTATTTGCCTACTTCTCACTTATTTTCAATTACAAGAGTAAAATATGATTATTATAACAAATTTAAACCACAAAGAAATATCTTTACATCCCAAAGGAGTACCATCAACATAGTCAGTGTAGCTCTTTCTGCATTCTTCTCTACTTTCTCAAACACAAAAAAATACATTTTAATTTTTATAATTCTTTAACATTTGCTTTACTAACATATTTCTCTAATAGTCCTTTGATATGCTTTGTTTTCTTTCCATAACTTTTTGGCCAGAATGCTTATTACTCTGCCATCTTTTATATGCAGTTCTTCCACTGTTGCTAATTTGTTACTGCAGCATTGTTTTTTCTTTGCTTGAAGAATTACTTAGAAGAGTAATTAAACCTCTTAAGTGGTTGGATTACTTTGCTAAATCATTTCTTCCCTGTTTTAGCTTTATTGCCTTATACTCAAAGACCGACCCACGTAATATTTACTTTTCAGATTCTCAGATTTTCATTTTATCCTAACATAGGATGAAGTCCATAAGACACTGGAAAAACCAGTATATTCTTTGTTTTCAGATCTAATAATCTTTCAAATCAATCTTGTTAATGGCATAATTTAAATTTTTTAATATCAATCTACTTATTTTGCTTGCTCAATCTGTCCAAGACAGAAATACATATTAGAGTAAATTATTATATTTTTAAAAACTCATACTTTTGTATTTTTAACAATATTGCTTAATGTATTTTCATGAAAAACAATTCAGCACTATGGCAGTCAGAATTTATGATGGTCTCCAAAATTTCTGCCCCATGCCATACATGCTGTTGAGTGTGAAACCTGTGACTAATGATGGGATATTACCCCCATGATTAGATTACATTATATGGCAAAGGTGAAGGGATTTTGCAGATTTAATCCCTACTCAATCACCTTTCAGTTAATTAGAAGGTAGATTATCCTGAGTGGGCCTGACCAAATCAGGTGAGTGCTTTAAAAGAGAGTTGAAAGGTCAGATATAGAAGACATCAGAGAGATTGGAAGTGACAGAGATCTTCATGCTGGCTTTGCAGAAGGAAATAGACATGTTGTGATCTGCCTATGGAAGGGCCCATGAGGCAAGGACTTGAGGGTGGCTTCTGGAAGTTAAGAATGATTCCCAACCAATATCCAGTAATAAAACAGAGACTTCACTCCTACCACTTTAAGAAACTGAATTCTGCTAATAATCAGAATGATTTTTGAAGAGAACCCAAGGCCTTAAATGAGCTCTAGATGAGAATGGAGCTCTGTGTAAGTGTCATTGTTCCCTCCCTGGCCCCTCCCCCATATACATTCCCACAACCCAGTGACATAGGTTGCCTTGCCCTGGAAAATACCTAAGGCTCCATCCCTCATAACTTAACAGGTCCACCAAGACAAAAAATAGGGCCCAAATGAAAGAACAGATCAAAATTCCAGAAAAAGAACTAAGCAACGAGGAGATAGCCAACCTATCAGATGCAGAGTTCAAAACACTGATAATCAGGATGCTCACAGAAATGAGTGAGTGCAGATGTAAAATAAAGGAAGAAGTAAAGACTATACAAAGTGAAATAAAGAAAAATATAAAGGAACCAACAGTGAAGGGAAGGAAACCAGGACTCAAATCAATGACTTGGAACAAAAAGAACAAATAAACATTAAACTGGAACAGAATGAAGAAACAAGAATTCAAAAAAAAAATGAGGAGAGGCTTAGGAACCGCTGGGACAACTTTAAACATTTCAACATCTGAATCATAGGGGTGCCAGAAGGAGAAGACGAAGAGCAAGAAATTGAAAACTTATTTGAAAAAATAATGGAGAACTTCACCAATCTGGTGAAGGAAATAGACATACAAGTCCAAGAAGCCCAGAGAGTCCCAAAGAAGTTAAACCCAAAGAGGAACACACCATGACACATCAGAATTACATTACCCAAGATTAAAGATAAGGACAGAATCTTAAAAGCAACAAGAGAAAAGGAGACAGTTACCTACAATGGAGTTCCCATAAAACTGTCAGTTGATTTCTCAAAAGAAACCTTACAGGCAAGAAGGGGCTGGAAAGAAGTATTTGAAGTCATGAAAGACAAGGACCTACATCTAAGATTACTCTACCCAGCAAAGCTATCATTTAGAATGGGAGGACAGATAAAGTGCTTCCCAGATAAGGTCAAGTTCAAGGAGTTAGCAAGCCATTATTATATGAACGTTAAAGGGACTTACCTAAGAAAAAGAAGATGATCAAAACTGTGAACGGTAAAATGACAACAAACTCACAACTATCAACAACTGAACCAAAAAAAACCCCACAAATGACTAAACAAACAACTAGAACAGGAAAAGAATCACAGAAATGGAGATCACATGGAAGGTTTTCAGTGGGGAGGGGGCAGGGGAAGAATGGGGGAAAAGGTACAGAAAATAAGTAGCATAATCAGTAGGAACAAAATAGACAGGGTGAGGTTAAGAATAGTATAGAAAATGGAGAAGCCAAGGAACTTATATGTATGATCCATGGACGTGAACTAAGGTGGGGTAATCCTGGAGGGTTGGGGTACAGGGTGGAGGCGGACAAAGGGGAGGGAAAAATGGGACAACTGTAATAGCATAATCAATAAAATATACTTAAAAAAGAACTAATACAAACACACGACTTCTGAGAGTTATATTTTCAGTGTGAATTGTGTCCATCATTATAAAATAAAATAAACTTTAATTTCCTATTTAAAATACTTACTCTGAATTTTATAGTGTTGTTTATTATTATTGTTGTGACTCCTGCTTTCTTGTTTTTGCGTTTATTTAATATCTTTTTTCCCATCCTTATAGTTCTAGTCATTTTATCATGCTTTGTTTAGATGGGGCTCTAATAAACAGTATACAGTAGTCTCTCCTTATTCATGGGGGATACATTCTAAGACCCCCTGTGGATGCCTGAAACCATGGATACTATCAAACTTAATATATACTATTTTTTTTCTTGTAATACATACCTATTATAAAGTTTAATTTATAAACTAGGCACAGCAAGAGGTTAACAATAATAACAATATACTGTAATAAAAGTTTGTGAATATGATCTCTCTCTCTCTCTCTCAAAATATCATATTGTACTGTACGTACATTGTGAACGAAGAGACGATTCACATCCCGAGCAAGATAGGGTGGTGAGAGACAGTATGAGATTTCATCATGCTACTCAGAATGATGTGCAACTTAAAATGTGAGTTGTTTATTTCTGTCATTTTTCACTTAATAGTTTTGGACCACAGTTGACTGCGGGTAACTAAAACACAAAAGGAAAACCAGAGATAAGGAGGGATTCCGGTATACATTCGCTGAATTGAGTTTCTGTATTCTCATGGTAAAATTTGTCACATTGATATCTATTTTTGTAATATCTTTGGTCTTATTTTTCTTCTTGCTCTATTTTTTCCTATCTCATTCTTCCTTTTATTTTGTGTACTTTGGTATATGACTACTTGTTTGTTTTTTCTTTTTCAGTGTTTTAGAAGCTATGCACTTATTTTTTATAATTATTTATAAATTAAAATAAAATTTAAGGTTCTCGTGAGAAGTTTTCAACTTATATTTTTTCCTCGATGTAGTGACTATTACTCTGTCCCTCTTGTATCCTCAGTACCAACCATATAGAAGTGTTTTAAAAGTCTTTAATTTGCTCAATTGATATCTCTAGGTTCTAAGCAATTATACTGGTAAATAGCTTTTAACACTTTTTATTCCCTTTGTATCATATTTTTTTATGTTTATTATAAAACATTTTCTTCATGTGTACTCCTTTGAAACAGAAAACTGTGATCTAAAGCAGACAAAAATAAATTAATGAACTAAAAGGTAGTTCATTATCTTCTTTAGAATTTGTTTTAAAAATTATTCTGATCACAAAGAATTATGAGAGTTTTAATAATTACATGCTATAATGCTTACTCAGACAAATTCAAGCAATAAAGAATAAGGGGGAAAGATTTTTCTCTTTAACCCCATACTCCAAAAATAGGCATTATTGCCATTTTAGAGTGTATCTTCCCATATTTTTTCCTATATTATAATGATGATAGCAATAATAGTAACTAATACTTATTTAACCTTTCTATGTGCTTTATGTATATTGATTGAGTCCTCAAAACAGCCCAGTAATTACTCTTATTACCATCTCCCTATTAGAAATGAACAAACTGAAGTGCAGAGAATTTAAGTGATTTCTCCTCAAATTATGTAGTCGGTAAGTGATAAAACTAGGATCCATTCTCTCAACCACTGTACTGAACTGTCTCTCATCAAATATATTTATGTAGTTTTATATACAAAATATAGTTCTTTTAATTGACTTACATTTTAATAAAAACGTTTTTACACTCTCTTTCTGATACATGCTCATTTTACTTAATAAGTTGTACCTCTTTCCAAATTTGTTGATGGTTTTTCTGGTGAGTGGATCAGTGAATCAGAGCGTTCCTTAGGTGGCGTATTAGTTGTGGTAGGCTACACTTCTCTGATAAATAAACCCAAATATGTAAAAGTGTAAATACAATATAGGTTTATTTCTCATGTAACTACCTAGGGCAGGGTTGGGTCAGTGAGTGGCTGTCTTCCATATCGTGACCCAGGGACCCTGGCTAACTTGTTATTCCTGCACAACCAGAGCATATTGTCATCTGTACGATTGAGGCCAGTTGTCACGTCCAGGATCTGGTTGGTGGAAAGGAAAGGGAACATGGAGGAAATATATTCTCTTAACAGACTGAATCCTGAAGTAGGATTTACATTATTTCTTAACACTCATCTTCTTCAAGAGGAATCTAGTCATGTGTCCATTGGACTGCAAGGGAGGCTGGGGAATGTAGTCTACTGAGGAAAGAAAATGAGTTCTGGTGGACAGTTAGTGACTGTGCCACAGGCAGTTTTATTATATATTTGTTTAATCATATTTGAATTTTTTTTAACACATCGATCTCATTGTTCAAGAATTACTTGTTTTTAAAGGCATCACAGGTAGTTGTCAAATGGACACATCCTGGTTAGTGGCAGATCCAGAACAGAGACCAGATCTTCTGACTCCCAAGCCAAAGCTTTTTCTAATTACTACAAGACCTACTTTACTTTTAAGAAAAGTTAATGAAGTATGAAGCGAAGCCCTGAGGTGTTAGAGAGAGACGTGTCTGAAAACCGTAGTGTATGGAGTTAAGCCTGCAGAATATTACCCATATTGCTGGTGTAATTATTTTAGATGCTAACAAATGATTGAACATTTTGATAACTCTGTAGAGAGCCAGTTTTAGTTGTTAGTGATGGGACGTCACTCCCTGAACCCCACAGCTACTGCCTGGGCTGACATTAAAATATTCCTTCTCTATTCTTCAGATACTTACTATCAGTGGTGACTGAACAAATAGGAAAGTGCTGAGCACTTACTTATTGAATTTGCTCAGGTGATTTGGGTAACTTAGATTTTTAAATACTATTTACTTTTTTTACTAACTGAACTTTAATGAACAAAACTTTATGATATTGGTGAAGAGGATTTAAAAATTAACATTATTGTTTAAGAAGTGTGGTCAATGATGGTCTTTCATCTGGATCTTCAAGTCAGTACAAAGTATTTTTTGACTATGATGGTGCTAAAAAGCAAGGTATTGAAATAAAGTGGACTTAAAACTCAAATATTCAATAGTTTTAGACAAAAGTTATCTTTAGTTATGAGATGATACATTGTACCAGAGGGAAAACTGAAAAACTTCTCTACTGATAGGCACATGTTATCCTTTGTTAGTTGCATGTTCTCTGCCAAGTTATTAAACTTACAGTAGAAGGACAAGAACCATTCGAAAAAATCTGAATGAACTATCACTGGTTAATTTGAGCTGGTTTACTTTCCACTTGCAGCACAGATATAAGCTTCACCATGTACAGAAATATTGAAATGGTTAAACTTGCAAAAGAAGACTTTAAAAGACTGTTAAATCCCCTTGTCTCAGTTGAAAGAATTAAGCCCTTAAAACTGCATCTGTATCTGAAGTGTTGCAGAAAGTGCCACTAGTTTAAAATAATTCTTTTGAAATGAACATGGTTAATTAAAGTCATTTTTGGAATATTAAACTTATGGAATAATTCCTAAGAATTTGGTATCAGGATCAATGGAAAAGACCCCAGACCCATATCCAACTGCCTACTCTCCATTTCCAATTAAATATCACAAAGATGCCCTGAGCTAAACAAGTTCAAGACTGAACCATGGTTCCCTCCAGATCTGGTTCTCTTCCTGTGTTTCCTATCACAGGAAAAGGCTGGTTTTAAATCTATGATGAGAAGGATGAGAACTGACTACCTAGAAAGGCAGATGGAGAAAATATGGATATGTGTGGGGGATGTGCATTAATTTTTAGCCATGTTCAGTGAAGTTGGGGTAGGCAAGAATACTCTGTGGCGCTTGGAGTTAAGAATTTGGGGAGATGGACTTGAGTTGGAAATGTGGGTTTGGAACTTATCTACACAGAGGTGATAGGTGAAGTTAAAGGAGACAAATGAGCATTTGAGGTGGGAAAACGGAGGGGAAAGGAGCCCGAGAAGTTTTTTGTGTATCAAAGTCAAAGGGAGTTTAATGAGAAAAAAGCAATATCAAGAATCTCAACGGATGAGGAATGAGATAAAGCCACGAGATTAAATGATTTTTGACAGTTTCAAAAACATGGTTAGACTAGAAGCCAAATTACAGTAGTTATAGAAAGATGTGTGTGTGTGTTCCAGTCCTGCTTTACCTCTAACTGGTTGCTTGTCTAATGTTTAATGTCGAATTTCAAACGTCTAATGTCAGTAGACCTCAGCTTTTTCATCTCTAAAGTGAAACTCATCTCTAAAGTTTAGATAACTCATCTAGATTCTAAGAAGTTGAAGTAGACATTTTTCAATGAATGAAAGAGTGAGTGACTAAACTATATGTGTTTTCTACCAGTTCTAGAAACTACTCACTTTAAGATGTCTTGCTGTGTGCCCTGGCTGGTGTAGCTTTGTGGATTGAGCGTGGGCTGGGAATGCGGGCCAGGTCCCCAGTGAGGGCCATGTGAGGAGCAACCATGCAGTGCTGTTTCTCTCCCTCTCTGTCTCCCTCCCTTCCCCCCTCTCTAAAAATAAATAAATAAAATCTTAAAAAAAAAAAGAGATGTCTTGCTGTGAAAGGAAGACTCGGTAAGAAATAAATTATCTAATGGCGCCAGCATTTTCAAGGCTATTTTGGAATTTTAAAAAAAACATTTTGGTCCTATAAAATGATACTTTGTAATATGATAAGGTAAGAGACACAGGAGATACTTGCACTTAATTTTTTTTACCAACACATTTTTGTTTTTTATTTTTTGTGAATTGACATGACTTGAAACTCTGCTAAGTATGGGTTCTTACCCCTTTGATAATATTTATTAGATGACAGAACCGTTAACATTGGAATTCAACAATGTACAAGAGAAAAACATATTGGAAATGTAGCATTATCTTTGTTAATTTTTTTCCTCTACATTACCAGATTTCTTTCCATTTCCAACAAATTCAACCTACTTGAAAAACCAGTGGGTGACTTAGGGCACCAAGGCTGGTAAAATAATTGTTTGAACCTTAAGTTCAGCTTTTCAATATTTGTGGTTCACCTTTCACGTTTTGAAAGGCTGATGCTAAGTCCAAGGTCAGTTGACACAGAGTCTAAGAATTCTGAGTGGAGTTATTCTTCAATACGAAATTATTACTATATTATGGGTATGTAGCCTGTCCTTTTTAGAGTTTTTTCCCAGTTAAATTTTTCCTCCATAATTTACTTATAAATTTATTATAAAAGTTATTTGTATTATACTTTAAAATATATAGTATATATAATACCATATCATACTTATAAGCTAAATTTAATTTCTGGGATGCTTACATTAACTGAGATCAATGAGGGAGATTTTCACAATGAAGATACCTTGAATTATAAAACAGTTCTAGAATTTTCTGGCTGACTATTCCAACTACAAATGGCTTTATGTGACATATGTCTTGGGGAAGCCATTCTTCAGGGAAGCTGGTGGCATGCTGCATACATTATCTAATTCAACTAGAGGACTCAGCTGTCTTTCCTAAATAAGACAGAGGAGCAAGGGACAAATCAAAGCAGAAAAAAAGAGCTTTAACACCCAGAATTCAACACAGCACTTAAACAATCAGAATTTTACTTTATTTTAGAATAAGTTTACAGTTGAAAAAAAGATATTTACTAAAGCCACAACATTATTTATACGGACAAAACTTTTATTGCAAAACCTTGATACATGAGTATTTAGTCATTTTAATTCTATATGGATATAGAAGATACTTAAAAAGACAGAAATGATGTATTCCAAAGGCTGTAATAGGCACAATATATATGCTTGTATTGGGTCTGCAAGCATTATACTATAGTTTATTACACGTGATCCAAGAAGTTGCAGATTTTCAGCACTATATTCTAAAAAGATACAAAGGAGTACCATATTATGTTGAAAAAGCACGTACTATCAATACTACAAAATAGGAGCAGCAGGCCAAACCAACAAACAATTCCTTGGGTTTTGTAAGAAGTAATACATTTATGGCTTTTTCATGTTCAGTGTTGAGACTGCTTAGCAAGTCTGGCAAGTGGAAAAGAAGAAGGTGGTCTGTAAGGGACATTAAAGACATCACTTACAAGGCATCTGATATTCAACAGGTTCAAAATTGGTAAACAAAAATTGAGCTTGATTTTAGAGCAAAATTGTGAGGTATTATATCTGCTTCCTCCCACCAATTTTTTGGCATGAAAGTCTTTATGCAGAAAAATAAAAGTTTTCCAGGTGACAAGGCGAAAAAATATTTACGATAAATAGATAGCATTTACTTTGGGTTTTAGTAACTGCAAAGAATAAAGGTCTTCCAGGGACTAAGAAACTGGATATGGTCCTTAGTATGGAATTTTCTTCTGTTTTGTCAAAACATGGGTTGAAATATGTATTCATGCTGACAGGGTATCATCCACGCTGATAAAGGTGAACAGGTCATGAAAGTAAGAAAAGAAAAAGCAGATTTTTTCAGAGCATACTACCGCGATAGCATATTGGAATTGTGTAAAAGGTAAAAATGTACATCTTAGATTCTCAAAGGTTTTATTTTCCAAATAGCAATGAAACATAAGTGCAAAACTGAATCATGCAATATTTTTACCTATAATCTATGGTGTTAATGATAAGAGGATAACAGAATTTTTTTTCTCTTTAAATGCATAATGCTCACAAGTTAGCATGTGGAACTCAAACCACACCCAAAGGCAAACCATGAAGAAATGTTAACGACTGCAAAATGCCCACGAAGGCATGCCAGAAATGATGCCGTCTCTATAGCGCAGAATTGTTGGAGGCCACAGCTAACGCAGAGGAGCTGCTGCAACTTCTAGGTCTTTAATGCTGCTTTTTTTTTTTTTAAGTTTGGAGGTTCAGATTGGGGTGGAGGTTCTGGTCTTTCTGGAGGTTAGGCCATAATTTCTGCAGGTTCAGTGACCAACTTGGATCCATCCCATGTTGTCTTGAACTGTTCAGGAACAGGAAATTCTCTCTGGAAAAAGGCAAGAGGAACAAAGTTATTTAAACGAAGGCTTCCTTTTGCAAACAGATGGAAGGCTGGTTAGTGTCACTTGAGGGACAAAGACATTTTACGGAGCTCAAACCTATATCATGGAGAAGACTTCTGTGTCTCGTGGAGACTTGTGCAGTCATGTGTCAGTTGTGACAGTCTGCCAGCCTCACCATCAAACTAGAACTTATTAAGAACCAGATTCTTTTTTAAAGCACTGGATATATGTGAACTCAGCTGATCTCCTACATCCTATGAGCTAGCTATCACTGAGATGCAATCTACAGCAAACAGAGGCCCGAGGGGTTAAGCCACTGACCCAGATGACGTCACTAGTAAGCAGGGCGTCTGGAGTGCAAACCTAGACAGCCTCTTGTACCCAGGACTCTTCACCAAACTCAAACATACACAGGGATTCAACGGGGGATCTTGTTAAAATGCAGATTTGGATTCAGTCAACGTGGGGAAGAGAATGACAATCAGCATTTTCAACAAATGCCCCCGGGGATGACGAGGCTGCTGATCCCCAGTCACACTGAACTTTATCTGGTGTTATCTGTCTACTCTTTGATGAAATATAAAAATGTGCTTCAGGTTGTATGTAGATTTCTCACCCTTCATCCTGCCACCCTACTCTTCCCATTGGGAAATACATGCACAGGTACCACACACACCCACCCCGCGCCACACAGACCTTCCCCCCACCACCACACACACACACATGCAGAACAGCCAAAATAAAAGCAGTTTGAAATCTCTCCTTTCCGCACGAGGCTCTCCAGTCATTTCAGAAGAGGATCAGAAAGGAAGGAACGGAGCAGTCCCCTCGGCCCCGGATTGCGTGGCTTCCCTGGAAGTCCGTACACACAGCACTGTTGAAACTGCAACTCTCTGATGAGCTGATGCCTGTGCTCACCGTCGCTGAGATGTGATGTTTCATGGGATATACACATGAGTACATATCTTCCTATGTGGAGGGTCTGACTATGTCTTCTGGAAGAAGCCGCTTATTTATTTATTTATTTTAAAGGGACAGCCCTTTCTATCATGAGCAATGAATTCTCCCTGAGTGAAACCTACAATGCAAAGTCTTATGATGAAGCAAAGAAGCCACAGTCTCAAGAATCTTGTGTGTGTGCAGCTAATATCCCTTCTGGGGCTCTTCTTGATGAGTAAACAAGGCCGGGTAGAGAATACTCTGGAGTGAAGGCACCGGAGTGTAGAGAAGATAATAACTTCTTTACAGCCATTTGAAAATCTGGGGGACCGTGAAGTGATAGTAATATGACACATCTTCTCCGGGGGACAGATTTCTTTGGGATGAATCATCCCTGCCCTCCATTCCCAGATTACAATGCCTACAGCAGGACTTCCATATTGCTGTCTATTACCTTTACCTGGAAAAGCCGTGAAGAGGGCGAAAGATAATTTCTGTGCAGAGGGAAGACCACGTTATCACACTCAGGTTTTGACCTATACTCCTCCTTAGATCCGTGGATCTTACTCTTGCCTCCATACTTGAATCACCTCGGAAGGTTTAACAAATGCAGATGCCTGGGGTTTATCAATTAATTAGTCTGGAGTGCTCATCCAAACCCCAGTACTTTTCTTAGCCGGTCCAGTTTCCACGCAGCTGAGCCTTCTGCTTAAATAGCTGCAAAGGCCAGGACTCACCCTAATTTTTCGCTCGCTTCTCTGGACCTGCTCTGTAGTGGCTTCAGCACTTCAGGAGCTTGTATTAGGTGGAGAATGTGAGAGGAGACCCTTCTCTAAAGCTCAGGGTCAGGCTGGCCATATACCTAATTGTGAAATGTGGCCCAATGCTGGAGGAGTTTTGTTTTTCAGACTTAAATGATAAATTGTAGGCTGCGACATGTAGGGTGTGTCTGGGTCGCGCCGGAGAACTCACTGAGAGATGGAGAAAGGGGAAATTAGCAGGCATTTGGTCCTGCCCAAAACATCCACACTTAGAAAACGTCCCTGGGTTCAAATAGCCCTTAACATTTATTTTTACTTTGAGTTTACAGGATTAATACGTAAAGAATATTAGCATGTGTTATTGTCCCGTGATTGTGTTGTGTCTGTGTTGCCAATCATCACTCCTCTTGCCTTGGCAGCCTGGCTGGTACTGGCACGCAGGGTTTTAGGCAGGGGAGTTGGGGTTTGAATCTTGCAGAAGAGCAGGATTTATATTAACCATGGGCCAAATGTCTCCATTTGGACAGGACCAACGTCTTGCAAGGAAAGACATATAAGGGTATCTGCTTGCTCTGCTTGCGAGAGCAGTCCTGTTGCCTGTGTAAGGAGATTAACCTGAGTGCTGACAGTGATTGACTGACGGGGCCTCCTCTTCCAAAGGTGTGCCTGCTCAGTCATATTTTCTCCCAGGCTTCCTGGTTTCTGGCTCCCTTGCACAGTTAGAATCAGAGGGAATGATCTCAGAAGCGAGAACTGGTAGAAAGCAGCAGCTTGCTTCCAAATAGTAACAACTTGTGGGTCCAGCACACTGTGTGATGCAGATGCATTTATTTATAATTCCTTTTCAGTGTATGAGGGTATCTGCTTGCTTCTGTTAGAAGCTGCTTTGTCGGGGAGAGGAGGCAAAGAAAATAAATGGTGGCAAAATTGCCGGATCTCTCTGAAAGGTCGCTGGAGGGGTTGTGGGCCTATTAAAATGCAGATTCCCAGAGTCCCCTGCAAGTCTCCTGGATCTCCCTTCCGGGTGCAGACTTGCGGAGCGGGTACATCCGTCAAGCTTCCCAGCAGATTCTTATGCTGGGTTTGAGAACTTCTGATGTAAGAATACCTACACAAATTGGTCTACTTATTATTATCACCCCCTCCACTTTTCCCTCTTTTCTGTTTATGTCCACCATAGCCAAAGGCAATGTTTGGTCCTAACTAACAGGCACTCAGGTGTGCACTGTGTACTACATGATAAAAGCTGGCCCCGGAAGGGCGTTATCAGTGGCCTGCGTTGAGAGCCACAAACCCAGGAGTGAGCACCGTCAGGGAAAGGAAGAGGGAAAGAGAAACGAAAGGCAGCCCTGTGAATGCCTCTCCTACCTGTGAACGATTCAACAAATGAAGCTCATGAGTCGGTAGCTAATTAGTTAATCTCAAAGACTGTTAATGACGAAGACTCAAGAGTCTTTACTGTCCTTTAAAAGGTACTCACATAATCGCCATCCTGAGGGATAAGTATGTTCATTTCAGAGGACTTGGCGCTCACTATCTCGCAGTCTAATGCATCTTCACTGAGGTACACGTGGCAGCCTTCTGTCTTATTAATAGAAATCGTCGGCACTTTTCCCATTACCTGAAATAGAAAAAAAGTATGGGACCAAAGCAGAGACATAGTAATTATAATATTCAAGTAGATGCAATTCATGGGCCTAACCGGCACTAGGGGATAGCTGGGTCAGAGCTGGGGGCTGGTTAACGGCCCAGTCTGGAGGCTGTATTGGTAAGTGTCATTTGGGGACAGAATAAAAGGACCTCACAAGGGGATTCTCAAACCTCAGGGTCTCTTTCCTGAGACAAAATAAAGGGATAATTTGAAAACAGCAGCTAATGTTGAGAAAAAGTCTTACAACCCTGTTAGTGGCTTTGAAACATATATTTGATTTCATGATAAAAGAAACAAGATGCATTTCCCTTTATGTGCTTAAAATTTTAGTTTTGACAAGTCTCTCTAAAAGTTGGATTAAAACAAGTGCTAATATTGTCATTTAAGAGCAAATAAATTGTTCTGTAATTGAGATTTTTCCCGAACCTAAAAAGGAATAAATAAGAAACACTACAATTCTTTTCACACAAGTCCTTTGCTAGATAAAAATCTCACTGGCTGATTGTGAAGCTTAAATGAGATAATGAGTGTCTCAGTATTTTGAAATGTATTAATTTCAGGAGCGAAAACCGGAGACCCAGTTCAAGCCACTCATTGTATAGGCAAAAAGCACCGTACAGGAGAGGAGGCGATTCTTTGTATTGTTTTAAAAATCTAAGTGCTATAAAAATTTTGATCAGTTTTAAATTTCTCTTTTTACAGTCAGTTTTCAGGCATCCCCCCAAATCTCTATAGGGGTAGACTGTTCCCCCAATGACCATGTTACAACTCTATAATTTTCCTTCTTGTGATGGTAATTAAAGCGATAAAGTCATCTCCTCTTTCATCCTGAAGAAAAGGCTGGATTGCAAACCAAAGGAGCAACTCCTGTTGATGGTGCAGGTGATGTAAAGAATTCCTTAGGGGGAGTCTAGCCAGGTCACCGCTCTTCTCTGTTTTCTCCTCTCTCCACAGAAACTGGACACCGAGTTGGAAGTAAACCCCAGTACAAAAAAAAAAAAAAGGCAGAGGTAGTTCAAGGTCAGGTAAGCACAGGGCTTTGCCATAAATGAAATAAAATAATAATACATATATCTGTATTTCAAGAATGTGTCAGCAGTAACGTTCTTGGCGATCTAGATTTGTTTGTTTTGTAGTGATGGAGAGCATTTGCATACCGACCAGAACCGTACGAATAGCAGGCAAGGAGAGGAGAGGAGCAAACTGTCAGTGAGTCACAGGTGATCTGTTCACGCGACAGAGTGGGGCCGCATGAGGCGAGCACAGGACGCTAATGTATTGTGTTTATGTATTGCTGTATTATATGAAAAATGCTGAAATGCTCCATGTATCCGAAACTCTGGAGAAGCAATAGCAGAATTTTAAAAAAGAGCCCTGAATGACTAAGAATTGTCATTTCCACAGCATTTTGGTCAATATTGCATCAGAGTAGGTGATATACACGCCCTTTTGCCCTGATCACTTTGAGAGCAGAGATTGTTTCTTTATCAGCAGAACTGGGCCAAAGGGAGCTCCTGTGCTGAGTGGCAGGCGATAGGTGACCTTGCCCAGGCCAATGCTCTAGCATTTCAGACATGCTTCTGTATTTGTTTTGTTTTTCAAAAATTTATTTCTCTGTAAAGATGTCCAAAATTTCCATGGAATCCCCTAGTCTCTTCTTTCTCTCGTAATTTATACTCTTTTCTAGAATATTTGCCAGAAACAGAATTACTGGATCAGATCATATAAACTTTGGTTCTTGCGCTTTCTTACTTTCAGTTGGTTTAGCAGCAGTACTGAGGTAAAATCTGCAAACATAAAATTTACCCAGTTTAAGTGTGCAGTTTAATTATATTTGGTAGATTTACAAAGTAGTGCGACCATCCCTTCAATTCAGTTTGAAGCTATTTCCATCCTCCTCACAGTAATCCTGGTGCCCGTGGACAGTCCACCCCTGTCCTCGCCTGCAGGCAGCCACGGCCGTGCTTTCTGTCTCTGCTGTGCCCAGCCCTTCAAAGGGATGTATTCAATGTTTTAAATAGGTAGTGCCACTCCCTTGGTTTGAACATCCGGAGGTTCAGAGAGTATTCAGGAAAAGGTCTCTCTCCGGTCTCTGAACTACACTGCCAAGTTTCTCTCCCTCTCGGACAGATAACCATGCTTTATCCTTCCACATTATTTTCAGAAACCCTGACCATATCCTTGAAAATTATGATACATTTTAAACACAGAAACATAGAAAGAATATAATAAAACATATAAACGCAGGTATGTCTATCACACAGCTTTATCAGAGTTGAACGTTTGGCTTATTTGCCTTTTTTTAGGACTGTATTTTTCCAGTATCTTTGACGCCCCCTCTGTACCTTCCACCGTCCTATTCACCTCCCTTCTTCCCCCCCAGATGTAACTGCTCTTCAGGATTCTGTGTTTATCATTCATACCAGGTCTGTCCCTTGGGGAAAGTGACCTTGAGCCTTCATAAGCATGTTTAACATGTGCATATGGTTTTGCATGTTTTCGATCTTTATATAAAGGGACACATTGTACCATGCCTGCCATTCTGTGACTTACTTGCCTTTATTGCTCGATGTTGCTTTGGGAGTGATCTGTTTTTACACATGTAACTGTAGTTCATGCATTTGAACTACTCTACGATATTCTATTAGTGGGATTTATTTATTCACTTACCGGTTGGTGGACATTTAAATTGCTTTTGTTTTTATTGCTATTATGAATGATACTGCAATAAGTAATTTTACGCATCTCCTGGACGTAGGCACTAGAGCTTCTTTAGGGCAGATACCTAAGAGAGAAATTGCTCGGTCACAGGCTATGAATGCCTTTAACTTTATTAAATGGTGTCAATTTACTCTGCACAGTGAGTGCAATAGGTTTACTGTCCCGACTGATGTGTTGGGACCCCATTGTTCCCCTTCCTTAACAACCCTTGTACCATCAGACTCTGCAATAGACAGGTGGTCCTTAAGCTGCATAGCTATGGCATACATGAGTTCAACTCATATGCCCCTTGTAGAGTAAGGACAGCCTGAATGCAAAATTTTGATTTTGAAGATATCTTTAATTGTAGTATTCATTTGCATTCCTATTTCTGTGAGGTAGGTCATGCATACTTTCACATGTTTATAAAACACTTCAGCGTTTTCTCTTCTCAAAGTTGCCATAATATTCTTTGCCCAGTTTTTCTATTGGGTTATTGTTTTTCTCTTATTGTTTTGTGTTCAGTTCTTTATAAATTCTGGTTACAAATCTTTTTTGACTAACTGCATTACAAGTATCATTTTTAAATCCATGGCTTGCCTTGTAGCTTTATATATGATGTCTTCTATTGAATATATAATTTTAACTTTTATGGGGTTAGATTCATCTGTCCTTTTCTTTATAGTTTGTGTTTGTTGACCCCAAAAGCAACAAATGAACAAGTAAAACAAAGAAACAAACAAACTCATAGATACAGACAACAATATGGTGGTTACCAGAGGGGAAGTGGGGTCGGGGAAGATGAAGAGGGTAAAGGGAGCCAACTGCATGGTGACAGGGGACTAGATTTTGGGTGGTGAGCTCATCGTGGAGTACACAGATGTTATAGTATAAAGTTGTACATCTGAAATTTATACAATGTATTAACCAAATGTTACCTCAATAAATTTAATAGTTTTTTTACAATGGTAGTGGGGGAAAACCCAGTAAAACAAAAGAAAAATATCTATAAAACTAGAATACAATTTTAACAAACATTATTAAGAAACATCAGATAATTAGGGGTGATTAACAATAGGAAAAGAGTGTAATCAAAGAAGGAAGTTATAGCTGGCCAAAGGGAAGAATTCCTTTAGCTTTTGCACAAAAATCCCATTTGGTTAAATCAAAATTATTAAAGGGACGCAGATTTTCTTTTTTTAAAAAATTGTTGTTCAAGCCCGGCTGGTGTAGCTCAGTGGATTGAGCGCGGGCTGGGAACCAAGCGGTCCCGGTTCAATTCCCAGTCGGGGCACATGCCTGGGTTGCGGGCCAGGTCCCCAGTGAGGGCCATGTGAGAGGCAACCATACATTGCTCTTTCTCCCTTCTCCTCTCTCTGAAAATAAATAAATAAAATCTTAAAAAAAAAAATTGTTGTTCAAGTACAGTTAGATTTTCTCCTGCTTTGCAAATTCAATTTCAGTTCTACTTTCCAGGTTATTTATTTGATTCCACTGATTCTTCAGAAAAGTTTTTCCCTGTCCTTACTCAGAACCAGTTTTTACTGAGGGGAGAAAATTCTTTTTGGGATGGCGCTATCATGCTGGGAGAATTTCTTAGTATTTTTGTTCATTCATTAGTTGATTCATTTACATCTGTCACTCCTCAAACATGTATTGGACACCTAGCATGTGGAGGTCTGGGCTGTAAAGATTAATTAGCTGTTCTTGAAACAGAGATGGCAAACCAGTATTTGGAGTGCAAAACAGGAAGTGTTCTAAGAGACTGAAAAAGAATTAACACTGCCCGAGCAGTGAGAGAGGGCTTCCGAGGGGAGCTGACGGAGCTGTGTCTAGCGGGAAAGGGAGGAGTTTTCCAGGTGGACACGAAGTGAGAGCGGCAGGCAGAGCGGATGACCTGGGCAAACCACGGTGAGCGCAGAGCATGACTCCAAGGGTCACTTACCTGCATTTGTATGTCCTTAGAGTTGATCACTTCCACAATGCCCACCACATTGTCAAACACCAGACCAAACTTCTTACAGTTGTCTAAGAAAAAAGAAACTCCACTAAATATACACAGCGTGTTTATACTTATCATGGTAACAATAACGCCATAGTTCTGTATTACCAATTGTAATGGAATTTATTTTCCCTTTCATCTGTAGGGTAGACTTGTTGCATTTGAAAATGTAAGCCACTTGTTTCAGTTCGGTCTCTGAAATCACGAGGTCATTTCTGTCCTCTTGGTACTCCTAAAAGTAAAACATATGCAAACATTAAATGTAAGGGTACTTAGATAAATTGAATCCATTGCACACTGCAATTACTATGGAGTTCAGTATTCATTAATTACAGCTTTTTAATGCGTTCTTTATTTTAGAACAGTTTTCTTACAGACTAAACCACAGGTCTTACTTTGTCGCTGTGTTGTTGGGAATAGATGGAACCGCTGTTTGGAAGGGCGGTTGGTGTCAATTTGCAAGTGTTCGGATATCAGGCCCCCTGGCTAGCCCAGGATGGAAGGCCTTTATGGGCAGTTGGAGGCTGAATCTGGACTTACTGATACTGCAGCAAATCTGCTGCGTCAAGTAGGAGTTGGGCAAATAGACTAGTAAGGGCCACTGCAATGGTCTAAATTCCAGTGTGTTTTCAGAGCATGGCAACCTTCCTGGGGACTTTGGTCCTCAATCTTTAGGGAAGCTCCTGGGATCAGCAAGGGGCACCAGCCTCATTCAAAGTGTCCTTGTCCTGCTCACACTATGGTGGAGGTGTGGATGAAGCAGTAGGTTATATCGGCACCTCCATCAGGGCTAGAATGAAGTATCCTACAGCCAATCAGAACAGGGCACAGATTAAACGTTTATGGAAAGAGCAGTCCAACTCATAGAGACAGAAAGTAGAATGGTGGGCGCCAGGGGCTCAGGTGAGGGGCCCCAGGGAGTTAGTGTTTAAGGGGTACAGAGCTTCAGTTTTAAAGATGGAAACAGTTCTGTGGATGTAGGGTGGTGATGGTGGCACAAAGTGTGAATGTCCTTAATGCCACTGAACTGTTAAGATGGTAAATTTTGTGTTACGAGTATTTTACCACCATTAAAAAATAATTTTAAAAGTTGAAGAAAATAATACATGGAAAACAATGAAAAATTAAAAATGCCTATGGAAGCATTCAGAAGGGCTCCGGTTTCTACGCTCGCCGGCCTCTGCCCCTGCCATTGCACTTGGAAACCCTGAGGACCTCGGTGCGTGGTTTCGCCGCTGGTCCTTTCATCAGAGCGCGTCAGGAACGAAGGCTAAAGGGCTTCACTCACTACTCTCCACTTCTTTCCTTCCAGCTCGAACACAGGGGCGTGTTTCTGAAGAGGCTCTGATCGGGGAGCTCTGGGGCCTGGAGCGTGGCTTTTGGTGGGAGATGGAGTTTGTCCTCCCTGAGCTCGCAGGCCGGGATTCTTGTACGTCTTCTGGGCATCTGTGACGTGCCGGAGCCCTGGGAAGGTAACACACAGACACGCTGCTTTCCATTGTATGCACAGGGAGTGTCCCTGACTTCTTAGATCGGCGTGAGGCAAACCGCCAGAATTTTGGTTCATGCCCTTTTCACCACAGCCTAGTGTTTTCTCAAGATAAATGTGCACAATTTGAGACATGTGTAAGTTGGAGTTAACAGAAACACTGTAAGCATTTGAGGAACCACTTATTTCTCTTTCTTTCTTTCTTTTTTAATCCTCACCCGAGGATATGTTTATCGATTTCAGAGAGAGAGAGAGGAAGCAGGGGGTTGGGGGGAGAAATATTGATCGGTTGCCTTCTGTATGCTCCCTGACCAGGGATCAAACCTGCAACCTTTCGTGTACAGGACGATGCTCCCACCAACTGCACCACCTGGCCAGGGGGGAGGGGCTCTTCTTTAAGGTGACAAGATGTTAGACAAAAATTCTGCTAAGAGAAAACCATTGTGCCAAAAAGGATCACTTGACTTACGTCTTTTCCCATGGCTAAATCATTCCCCAGACATAGCCAAAAGGTTAGGGCATTGCATTAAGTTCATGTTGGAGAACAGAGTCAATTTTAGGGTTACAGATCCTCTCCTCAGCTTGTCAGATGAGGACGCAGTGCAGCTATTTGGAGCGAGAGAAAAATATAAATTTTTGGTTCTTAACTCCCAGCCCAGTTCATAGGGACACTTATACCATTATTCCTGCAAAAATACATTCACATAAAGTTTTTGGCAACATGACTTTATTCAAGATTGTATGATTTAAAAAAATTAACCATTCACTGTGAGGACTAAAGTAGTTTGATGACATAACTCCTTGACAAGCCTGTACACTGCTTGAGGACATAGGTGCCATCGTTTGTCATTTTTATTTCACTCGATCTCGATGCCTTGGTTGTAGGTGGTGCTGTAACACAGGGACTGAAATGGGGAGGCAGTGTGCAGTGGTCAGTGGAGAACCCAGAGTCTTTGAGTTCTTTCTGGTCCGTGCAACAGCTCACTGAGCCCATCTACCTTGGGATGCAGGTTTGCAGGCCCTGCCTTCCCAAGAGCAGCTCCCTGGGACAGAATAATGCATCCATGGCGAGCTCTGGGGGACCTGTTTGCCTGGAGTGCCAAGGAAACAGCTTCAAGGTCTGGTGTGGCAGTGATTTCCACACGTGTGTAAACACGCAGTCCTGAGAATTTACACGTTTTGAGCACAGCTCCGTGTGATTCCTGTGTGAGCAAGTGTGGATCATGTCTGTGGGATGGGAATTCTCTAATAGGAATTTGGCAAAGATGTATCTTAAAAAATTCTGGCTTGCTGTGCCCTGCATATTACTTTAATCTGG
>PVJI01000464.1:0-16316 GCA_004026765.1 Micronycteris hirsuta | reverse complement strand
TTAATGCCCCTGATAAAAACCCTGGCTGGACAAGCCACTGGGCTTTTTCCTGAGATGGGAGGAATCAGCCCGTGGCCCCGGATTCCTTCCCCCCGCGTGTCTCAGTGTGAGATTCTTTCACGCATTCGGTTACGGTCACCCACAGGTTTCGGCTGGGACGAAATCCCCACGACAGTCTGGTTTTTCTCACCTTTCGTAATTGCCTCCCCTTGGTTAAGTTGTGCAAATAAAGCCGAGCGTGAAGGAGAGGACTCTTCTTTTCTGCTTTCATTCTCAAAAAGTGGAGGTGGCCCTGGAGGAGGTGGAGGAGGAGGGGGTGGAGGGAGGCCAGGCCCAGGGGAGAGGGCAGACAACGTGGATGCAATTGATGCTACTGGACCCTGTGGGGAGAGAGCAGAGGGAAGGTACTTCATTGAGACGAATGTCCTTGCTGAGTGCTGGGATGTTGCTAACATCACTTACAACCAACATGGTCAATGAGGGGTTGGGGTGCCTGACTCGCAAAGGGCACCCAGGAGGTACACTTGTACATCACAGGTCTGTTGGGGACAATGTGGAACACAGAGAGGATTCACCTTCAGAACATGGAGCATGATTCAGCTGTACAGACCTGTCAGTGGAAACTCCATATACAGGATTCATGCTGCTAACGCAGAGGGAAACAAAGCCATATTTACAAATTCATGTCCAGAGCTCAGGATATGCATGAAACTGAGCCTTAGCCAATTGAGAATCATAAGAAAAAAGTGGTCCAACTGATAAGAGGATTCACTTTTGGGGACACTGGGAATTGCAGCCACCAAAGAGAGAGAGTTGAAAATTATTCAATAATTATTAGATTTAAAAAATATATATTTTATTGATTATGCTATTACAGTTGTCCCATTTTTTTCTCCCTTTTATTGCTCTCTGCCCTGCATACCTCCTCCTACTCACATTCCCCCCCTTTAGTTCATGTCCATGGGTCATATATATAAGTTCTTTGGCTTCTACATTTCCTATACTATTCTTAACCTCCCCCTGTCTATCTTTTACCTACCATTTATGCTACTTATTCTCTGTACCTTTTCCCCCTCTCTCCTCACCCACTCCCCTGCTGATAACCCTCCATGTGATCTCCATTTCTGTGCTTCTGTTCCTGTTCTAGTTGTTTGCATAGTTTGCTTTTGCTTTGGTTTTAGGTATGGTTGTTAACAACTGAGTTTGCTGTCATTTTACTGTTCATATTTTTTATCTTCTTTTTTTTAGATAATTCCCTTTAACATTTCATATAATAAGGGCTTGGTGATGATGAAGTCCTTGAACTTGACCTTATCTGAGAAGCACTTTATCTGCCCTTCCATTCTAAATGAAAGCTTTGCTGGATAGAGTATTCTTGGATGTAGGTCCTTGCGTTTCATGACTTTGAATACTTCTTTCCAGCCCCTTCTTGCCTGCAAGGTCTCTTTTGAGAAATTAGCTCACAGTCTTATGGGAATTCCTTTGTAGGTAACTGTCTCCTTTTCTCTTGCTGCTTTTAAGATTCTCTCCTTCTCTTTAATCTTGGCTAATAGAATTATGATGTGCTTTGGTGTGTGCTTCCTTGGGTCCAACTTCTTTGGGACTCTCTGAGATTCCTGGACTTCCTGGAAGTCTATTTCCTTTGCCATATTGGGGAAGTTCTCCTTCATTATTTGTTCAAATAAGTTTTCAATTTCTTGCTCTTCCTCTTCTCCTTCTGGTACCCCTATGATTTGGATGTTGAGACATTTAAAGATGTCCTGGAGGTTCCTAAGCCTCGCCTCATTTTTTTTGGATTCTTGTTTCTTCATTCTGTTCTGGTTGAATGTTTCTTTCTTCCTTCTGGTCCACACTGTTGATTTGAGTCTTGGTTTCCTTCCCATCACTGTTGGTTCCCTATACATTACCCTTTATTTCACTTAGCATAGCCTTTATTTTTTCCTCCATTTGCAACCATATTCAACCAATTCTGTGAGCATTCTGATTATCAGTGTTTTGAACTGTGCATCAGAGGCTTGCTATCTCTTCGTTGCTTAGTTGTATTTTTTCTGGAGCTTTGATCTGTTCTTTCATTTGGGCCATTGTTTTGTTTTGTTTGTTTGTTTGTTTTTTTGTCTGGGCAGGCCTGCTATGTAGTAAGGGGCAGAGCCTTAGGTGTTGACCAGGGTAGGGTAACCCATGTGGCTGCGTTGTGATGCTGTCTGTGGGGAAGGAGTCTGGGAGGGAACAATGGCACTTGCTCCACCCTCTGCCAGTTTTCAGTCACTTCCCCTGCTACCCACAATCAAATTGGGCCCTTCTGTGCTGATTCCCAGGTGATGGGCTTGTGTATGTTCTGGGACCATGTGGGTCTCTGCAACAAACTCTCCTGTGAGGCTGAGAGTTTCTCCTGCTGCTGCCTCAGCCCCCACTGGTGTCTTCAATTGGTGGTTTGAGGCTTTATTTCCCTGCGCTGGGGCCCTGAGTTGCATGGTCTGTCTGGCTCTCCAGTCGTTCCTCCTGGTTTATCTGCACATGAATGTGGGACCGCCCAGTCCACAATCTGCTGCCTCGCAGGGTCTGCCAGCTGCAAGTCCTTTCCACCCGTCTGTTTGGCTCTGCCCCTCTTATCGGTCTGGATGAATGTTTCTTCTTTAACTCCTGGTTGTCAGACTTCAATACAGTTCGATTTTCTGTCGGTTCTGGTTGTTTTTTATTTTAAAATCTGTTGTTGTCCTTCTTTTGGTTGTGCGAAGAGGTACGGTGTGTCTACCTACGCCTCCATCTTGGCCAGAAGTCCCCTCCTCTAATTATTAGATCTTTGAAAAACCTTTCTGAGCAACTAAAGAAATACCGACATTCTGTATGTGGAACTCCTTTTCTAAGCAGGCATGCATAAAACCGACCACCAGGCAAGGGCCCCATGGTACCTGGGTGCTGTCAAGCCTGCAGGTGGGCGGGGCCCAGGCTCCACTCAGGACTTGGTTCCTCTAATGCTGAATGTTAGCCAACCAAAAACTAGATTTCCACAGGGCCATATCTATGCTTACTTTTATCTTCTTTGCTATCTGAAGTGCAATCTTTGTTTTCAATATGAGGCTTTAACACATTGAAATGGCAATAGAGGGATTTGTTTTGACATTTTGAGAGGAACCCAAAGAGGCAGTTATTAGAGAGCTTAAAACTGGTAGGAGAGAAGCACACATGTACAATAAAGTTGTCTTATAAAACATTTTACTTTTAAATCCTGAGGTAGAACACTGTATTCCTAGAATAAGAAATGTTTTTCAATGATCACACAGTTCTTGAGGCTGACCAATTGTTTTGATGAAAAAATAGAAAATTTAAAAGAGAGCAATAGAAATATGGATTAGGCTCAATTATTTTCAATGCCAAATGCAATATGTAAAACATTGCATAGTGACAAATATTAACAAAGACAGCACATCCTTATTTTCCTAAATGACTTGGTATTTCAAAGTGTCAATATCAGGTTTTTAATGTGTGGTAGGTTTCAGTTAAAACAAAACTCGACAGAATTTTCAAAGTTCTTATATAATCCAATCCCTATTAAGCATAAAATTACCCTGAAATAAAGATTCTTCTTTTAGTACAAATTGCCAGTTACAAAACAGTCATGGGGATGGAAAATACAGCACAGTCAATAATGTAATAATTCCATGTGGTACGGAGATGGGAACTGGACATACCAGAGTGGTCACTCTGAAGGGTATAGAAATATCTAATCACTATGTTGTACACCCGAAACTAATATAATACTGTAAATATGTCAAATATAATGGAAAACAAATTAAAAAATATTTTTTCTATTCATGATGCATATTTGAAAAACTGAGCAGTCTAGAGATCTCACCTCCTGAAGTTATAAAATGGGATGGTTTCGTTTATGAGGAAGACCAGCCTGATGCCATCAGGATTCTCAGGTCAGGCAGAAAATGTTCACATAGTTCTTGAGACTGACCAATTCTTTAAAGTATATTAAATGTTTCTGTTATGTTACTGAGATAAGCTTGAGAACTTGCTCTGAATCATAAAGAGCATCAATACAAGCTTTAGGCATCAAATAATATTCCAGTCCTCAGTTCCAGGCACTGAGAGCCAGAATATTACTTGGACTCATAAGCACATAATAACTTATGTGGTCGGTGAGGGGACAGACCGCTCTCCCACATCTGAAACACTGCAGCTTTACAGCCCTCCTGTTCTGTGGAAAGGGAGCCGATACTGGCTTCTAAATCCTAGAATTATTTACATAGTTCCCTCCCTCTCAGAATTCAGAGCCTCTCTCCAAGAGCCATAAAAGGACACTGAAACCAATAAGCCACATATTCGACTTTTTGGAACTTTGATACATTCAGATGGCTGACCCAGGAACACTAAACCGAGGATTTACTGCAACAAATGTTGCATATAAAAGCCGAAAAATAGGAGAGCTCAGGATCAGCTGAAACTCTGCCTTCGATTTATCCTTTGTGTGTTCTGGCTCAGGCCAGTACCAGCCCCAGTGAGAACACAAAACTAGGTTCTGGTTTCCAAGGTGACTTTATAATTAGCATTCAGGGGCTTTACTGTATACAGTGAACTTGAAAGCAAACTCGTTAGACATTCCCTTAATAGCAGCTCTGTGGGCTGCCCGTTGCAGTGCAACTTTGCCCCTTTCTCCTCTCTTCCTCCTGCAGGGTATCACAGCATATGATTCCAGAGCCTTCTGCATCCTTGAATGTGCCTGGCTATGAGTGGCAGCCACATCAACTGGAGTCACAGCATTAAGTCTTCAGGAATTCCAGTAAAAACAGGAAGATGGTTAGAGAAGGGAAGGGAGCCAAAAACGGTGGAAACTCTAGGATATGCCAGGACTAATTGTTTCCATTCATTTAACAGATATTTAGTGCTCAGTATAGGGCAGGCTCTATGCCAAACTTGTCTGAACATTAGAATCATCTGAGGGTCTCTTAGAAATTCCCAAACCCGGGCCACATTGCTGAAATGCTCTCTGGGGTGGAGGGACACAGACAGCTGATTTTTGAAGCTCCCTAGGTGATTCCAATGTGCCGACAAGTTTGGGAAAAGCACTCTATGCTGTGTGCTGAGATTGATCTTAATCATTACAGCAATATTACTAGAACTGTATCGAAATCCTTCTGCAGAAAATAAAGCAGGAAATCAGAAAGGCTGACCCAACATTACACAGCCAGTAAGTGATAGTGATTCTAGCACACACCTGCTTGATTCTAAAGCCTTCTTCGGGATTGGTGGTTGCCTGGGGTGGGGTCCAGGGGAAGTGGGTGAAGGGGGATCAAAGGTACAAACTTCCGCCCGGCTGGTGTAGCTCAGTGGATTGAGCACGGGTTAGGAACCAGAGGGTCCCGGTTCAATTCCCAGTCGGGGCACATTCCTGGGTTGCAGGCCAGGTCCCCAGTGAGGGCCATGTGAGAAGCAACCATACATTGCTCTTTCTCCCTCCCTTCTCCTCTCTCTAAAAATAAATAAATAAAAATCTTAAAAAAAAAAAAAAAAGGTACAAACTTCCAGGTCTAAAATAAGTAAGTCCTAGGGATGTAATATACAGCTTCCTGACCATAGTTAATAACACTCTATTGTAAACTTGAAAGTTGCTAAGAGAGTAACTTTTAAAAGTTCTCATTGCAAGGAAAAGTTGTAATTGCACATCGGATGGATGGATGCTAACTAGACTTATAGTGGTGATTGTTTTGCAAGCTATACAAATTTCAAATCATTATGTTGTACACCTCAAGCTAATATTATGTTATATGTCAATGGTAACTCTATAAAAATTATTAAAAAATAAACCATCTTCAGGGAAATCTTTTATGCCATATTCAGACTTTTATTTTTTTAAATAGTCACTAGTCAAATTAAAGAACCAGAGGTGTGGGCTACCTCAAGATATATGCAATGCTGCTCTTGGGCTTCTTGAAGTTGTAAAACCAGCTTCATCTTTATCTCCATTACATCCCGCTCTATCCCTCTAATGCCTCAGCAGCTGACTGAGCCCTGCAGCCACTCTGGAATGAGGCCTGATCCTATGCTGGGGCGTGGCCGGGGTGGGGTAGTCTCACGGGGTGGGGGGAGACAGCTCGGGTGTTGACAGTGGCACCTCAGCATCAAGTCACCCTCGATGCTGGTTTGTTGTGACTCTGCTCTGGTTCTAGAAACTGGCCTCTTGTCTTATTCATTTTTTTCCTGAGTACCCACTGGTTCCAGTAATGGGATACTTGCACCCAAATCTTGGTTCCCTGTCTATTGCTCAAGTTGAATGGAGACCTAATTACCCCTCTGGGACAGCAGTGACCTCTTGGTGAGATTCCCTTTAAGAGAAACTCTCACGGCAGAGGTAACGTCTATACTGGATGAGAAGTAGTGGGTCCCATCAGGGCCCATAGCCTCAGTTGCCCGCTGAGGGTGCCACGACTTCTCGTTCCCATGGAGGGAAGCCCTGTGGGAAGTGGAACTAAGCGGAGATGGGAGCACAGGGGCAGGGCAGGCGTGGCTCACTCCCCACCCCTGCCCCGCCCCGCCCCAGTTAGGTCTGTGTCGGGATATTGGAAGGATGGCTTCAGAGGGGTAAATCGTCCGTAGGGGCTGAGACGAGGGCTGAGAAGAGCCTGTGAACCAGCGGACCATGCTCTAGGGCAACCTGGGAGCGTGTGCGAGTCGCAGGGATGGCTGTTAGTTAATTAGCCTGCGGGCCGCATCGGGTTCTCGGGACAGAGGCTGCGGTAGGGAGTCAGATCTACACGCGCAGAATAAAACCACGTTTTCAAAACGATGCCGTTTACTTGCAGATTATCCAAATAGTTCTCGTCCTGCTAAAAGAACCCCCTTTTTAATAAAATACTATTTTATGGTGTGTTTTAACCTGACAATTACTTTAGTTTTATTTCTAAGGTGTAGAATTATACACCTAAAAGCTCAGGGCCGAGAGGGTGGTGATACCCCTGACCGGCTCAGGCCACATGGGTTGGAAAGTAAACCTGCAGGGAGACGGCTTTAGTGAGGCAGAAATGACTCCCGCTCCCCCGCCCGACCTCACAAAAAAATACTGCTTTATGAGGTTGATGAAATGAGCCTTGAGTACCTTGGAGCCTCAGAATAAAAAAAAAAAGGAAAAAAAATTATTCAAGTCAGTTTAACAATGGCTTGCAACTTAAAAAAAGAAAAGCAGTACATTTATTATTTTAAATGGCCATATTCAGGGGGCAAAAGTTCACTTTATGTTGCAAGAACACAGCACAAAATCTGAAAAAGCTGCTTTTGAAAGCTTTATTAAGATTAATTTCGAGAGCAGATGTTTGATTATATACTTTTTTTTGGAAGGGGCACAAAGACTTTTTAAAATGTCTGCAAATCCCTTTCTCTAACTTAATTTCAACTGTCCTGGGAACAGCTGCTTCCTCTAGTTTTAAATATATGGCCATAGTTATCAAATAATGAGACCATTGTGTGTGGCATGTGGAAAGCTTGCCATTTTTTTTTGTTTTACACATATATACTACAAAATTATTTAACTATATTACATATAATATACTTATGTAATGATGTGTGACTTTTTCATTAAGTGTTACTTGAAATAATTACTAATTTTATTATTTTAGAAGCTAGATTTTATTCTGAAAGGGAAACTACTTCTATTCTTAAAAAAAATTTTTTTTTTATTCATTGATTTTAGAGAGAAAGGAACACCAATCTGTTGTTCCACTTATTTATGCATTCATTGGTTGATTCTGGCATGTGCCCTGACCGGGGATCAAACCCACAACCTTGGAAGACCAGGACAGTGCTCTCACCAACTGAGCTACCCGACTACTTCTGGTTCTTAAATGAAATATCCACATTGTTTTGCTGGTGGCAGTTACACATATAATTAACATCCTACTTTTATCCCCAACGACACACACCATTGCATTAGTTATCCAGTTAATATAGGTATTGTGTAGCTTTGGATCTAAATAATCTACAAAAAGGACTCTATCCATTTTACAGAGTTTGTACAAAGCAAGAACAATAAGGTACTTTTAGACAGAGGTTTTATGACTTTGTAACAAAATTAAGCAAAACATGAAACATTGCTGGTTAAGCAGAAAAAAAGAAATCAGTTACAAAGAGAAGTTTCCTAGCTAAGATTTTCTGCTTAATAATTAAATTGTTCAGACATTTTCAATGTTCACATTTTAAATTCTAAGATTTTTCAAACCTAATAACATAAAGGTAGCAGATGATCTGGTTTAAATAGAATCTAACTCTTTGATAGATGGATTAAAAGCGCATTAGAATAAGTGGAGCTCATTTGTCAGTTCATTCAACAAATTTATCAAGGGCTACCTTGCAAGGAGCTGGGTATATGATGAAAAACGAGTCCTATTTGGTAAGAAGTTTATAACTTAGTGGGAGTATCAAGTACATAAATAACTTTACTCACATGAAGTTTGACATGTGTCATGTGAGCAAAGGACTCTGGGGGCACAAAAGAGCATCGACCATCTTTCCTCAGGAGAGTGGGCTCAGGACAGCCAGAGAAGGGACTGCTGTGGCCACACCATCGAATGTTTTGTAGAGAAAAGAGGTCCTGTGAGAGACACTGAGGGGCTTTCAGCTGGGAGAAATGTAGATATAAATAACATTAATCTCAACTCTAAGAATAGGTCAGGCAACCTATGTCTTGGCCCATGTTTTCACAATTTTTTAAGATGCAGAGACTAAGAAAATAAAAATAACATGTGGCAGTGTCTTGGAACAAATGGATTGCATTCCTCACAACAGAGCTTTTGTTACAATATTTTTCTATAAAATGAGCTTAGTGATAGTAATATTTTGAGCCACCTGTCTTTAAGTATTTATGGAGATCACAGCTAAAGCTGCAAACTGAAACAGCTGACATGTGGTGGAATGGTACGGTTTTTACCCCGTTCCCATCCTTCCCTCATGGCCAGCACCCCAACCCCCGCACATGCACATATGTCTGTCTTCTGTTTCTCCATTAGATTCTCTCTTTTTTTTAAAAAAAAAAGATTTTATTTATTTATTTTTAGAGAGAAGGTAAGGGAGGGAGAAAGAGAGGAAGAGAAACATCAGTGTGTGGTTACCTCTCACGCAACCCTCACTGGGGACCCAGGTATGTGCCCTGACTGGGAATTGAACTGGTGACCCTTTGGTTCACAGGCTAGCACTCAATCCACTGAGCCGCACCAGTCAGGGCTTAGAGCCTCTCTTTAGCTGTCCATCCCCAAGCCAGCCTGGCCCACTAATCACCTGGTAGCAGTGACAGCTTCACTATGCCAGATTACGTTCTTTACAAGCAGTTTAAAAATCTCCAAGCCGTTTTAGTCACAAATACGTTTACATTAACATGCTAAAACTATGAGAATTCATAATGTTTTATAACTGAACATTTTGTTCAAATGCCATTTTATTAATACTACGAAAGAAAAAGAATGTCAAATGTGTAATATGACATAAAATAAGAGGGTGATCACCAGGAGGGAGAGAGCATATCCCAGAATAGGGGGCAGAGGTTAAAAGAAAGAACTACCAGTTTCAGAACGAAAGACTGACTTTGTGTATACGTGAATCAGTTTTCACAGCAGCAAGAAATGCTTTACAAATTTGCGATTTAAGATTTGTTTATATTTTAGCCATCAAAACTAGTTTCTATTTTATGCTAGCTGTATTTTGATTACGAAATGAGTGAAACCGATACATTTCCGAATTTGTCGATTTCTGTAAGTACTTGTACATTTCACATCCATATTTATATCACACTTTTATTTGAAGACAACTATAATCCAGAGAAAAGCTTGCACACAAGCTCACAGATGACCGTCCTTTACAACCCAAATGTAAGCCAAAGTGAATTTATGACGTAAGTCTCTATTCTTTTATTTTTATCACTTCCGATAATTTCAAAATGTCTTCTGCCAATGAAAACAAAGTTTCTGGGGGCCTTTCCAAGAAAACAGGATTGTTAAAAATACTACAATGAAATGCCGTATAATACTTTTAAGCACATGTTTATTCATATTGTTTAAAAAGTCAAGGTAGGGAATATTTCCCATTTCACCTATGGTAACAGAACACGGTATTACCAATTATACTTGCTTGCAGTCTAAATGAAAAGGTGGTCCCACCACCATGAAGGAAATGGGGGGCTCATTTTGATCCCTTTCCTTCAGAGGCAAGACTCCAAACACCCTTGTGCTGAGACAGAACTGAAGAGGGAAGGCAGGAAGAACCCAAATCTCCTGGCTTCATCGAGGACTTTTGATGGCCTCGCTCTTCCTATACTCTCCACCCTCCTGTGGTGTCTGCAGGTCATACCTTTGATGACCTGGAGGGAGGGGAGCTAGAGCCATAGATGAACAAGAAGCAAAGCCCCTTCAGAGAAGGAGTAATAATTTTAAGTTGGAAACAGTTTGGGAATAATGTACACTGTCCAGTAACTTAGTGTTATTATGTTCATTGTTCTCCTAATTTGTATGTCGAACGTGGCCCTTCAGAAACCAGAGGTGGTGATTTCTGTTGGACAGAAAGTAGGAATCTTTGAGAACAGCGGACCAAGCTCTCGGGACAGAGTCCAGAACGTATTGAACACATTCTGATTTGCTGAAGTGATCCAGCTATTCTGCACAAATTTTCATGACAAGTAGCCTCAATTATTAGTTTGGCTTTGCTTTGCTCCTGCTATCAGAACTAAATCTGGAATTTCCAGATTGTCTTTTCTTCTTGTCTGCCAGCATTGGCAATTTGAAGATAAAATTTCTCATAAAATAAAAGGAAAGATAAAATTAAATTTTCCACGGAAAAATTTTCCAGAGTTAAAGATAGCAGAGTATACTCATTAAAGAGACAAACTATAGATAGCCAACAGTGATGGAGACCGAGAGTGACTGACATGTGGCTTGAATTATCTGAACAATTACTTATTTGGCCAGAAAAGCCTAGGTCTGAACTATCATTGGATTAAAGTTTTCTATCCTCTTTCAGATTTTAGGTTCATAAGAAAACTACTGTATTGCTCTAATTATCCCACTTGGTAGATGGCAAAGGTTGGAGTGAGGCAAAATTATAGCTGTGCCAGAGTTGATTTATATTTGCCTCGCTATTGTATGTTATTTACTTAGGAAAAAAAAATAGAAGCAGCAATATCTGCTGAGCTTTACCGTTGAGGCACACTAAGACAGAGTAACTTTTGTCTCATTTTCAGTCCCAGAACTCACAGGAAAGTTTAACTGGTGTGTAGGTCTGGGTCAAGTTCTGTTGTTAGCTCAGCTTGCATCAGGGGTGCAATCTGGACCAGCAACTGTGGTCCGGGCCTGGCACTGGGTTGTATTCTGCGAAGGGTTCGTTTCATCTTTAGAAGGCAGTCTGCATCTGCCCCCCATCCCTTCTCAAGAAAACACTTTTGTTTAATCTAATGTTATATGCATTTCCCGAGTTTATGCCAAATGGGAGTAAGGGACATGCAGGTGGCAAGGAACAGGCATGTGGCATGTGACAGGCACAGGGGAGGCACTGGGGACCAATATGCCCCTATACTAACATGCATTGTTCATTTCAATTACCATCATTTGATAGTAGAAAAAAGAAATTTGACTTACGTGGCTCTTGAACAATGGACACAATCTGTATAGTTAATGGAATAACACTATGAAAATTTCACTGTGAAGAAATGTGGTTACAAATTAGTATGTTCAATTTAGCAAATGTGTTTGGACATTGTGTGTGTTTCAGGCCCTGTACCAGCCACAGCCGCGGATTCCAGTGGACTGGGGAAAAGGCCTCTCCTCTCAGTGCGTTCACAGCCTCGGGGGAGAGAGAAGACGCTGCTGCCTTTCCAGAGACCTGGCACTTTGGCTACTGGCCTTGCATCTTTGCTCAGGCTGTGCCTTTGTTCGGAAGGCTCTTCCCCAATTTACCATCTGGAAAACTCTTAAATATCCTTCAGTCTCAGCTCAAAGTTCTCTTCTTTTGTAGGTTTTCCGGAGCTCTCCTAAGAAGAAATTTCCTGTTTCTCTATTACCAGGACTCGCGAGGAATACCCTCATTTGTCTGTGAAGTCAGACCCGGTCATCTCCCAAGCCTCGATTCTGAAGGGCCACTCAATATTCATCTTAATGTCCCCAGTAATGTGGCCCAGCGCCTGAAACAGTGCTTTGTTAATATTTACCAAAGTGAATAAGTAACTGCTTTATAAAGTAGAAAATGCTAAGCATTACACAAGAAATAAAGATTTTAAGAAGTGTTATGGAGGTTTTGTGCAGGGGAGGGAAAGCTCCCAGCTTGGGGCACGATGTGGCTGTAGGTGGACATCAGAGGGGCTTCTGGGAGAGCAGACCATTTGAAATCCCTTTGAAGGACGAATGGATTAATTTGACCAAGGAAGCAAGAGAAAGGGGATTCCAACAGCAGTGACATGAGTGTTGTCATTGTGACAAATACATGCGACTGAATCATTAGCAATCACAGTTACAGATCCACATTAGCATTGTCTTTCAGAGCATTACCTTTGATGTGACACACTTGCTTAATGAAAGTGTCACTATTCAAAATTTTTTTTAGAATTGCCTTTGGACCTGCTTGCCAAAATATTCACACACAAAAAAATCACTCCTGCCTTTATATTTTGCTCCTTTTGACTAAAAAGAGTTACGATTTGGATTAATTTTTCTCCAAAGAGGGTCTCAATGGCTTTTGGCCATTTGAAAAGATAGAAGACACTTTTAAAGAAGGAAGATCTGCTATCACTTAGTATCGAAAAAAAGATGAGCCAGAGACTTTATCTGCCACTGACCTTTCTCACTGGGGAGGGACAGGGCGACAGATAGAGCCACTCAGCTGTGAAGGTGATTACCAGGAGGCCCAGTCTCAGGAACTCTTGTGTGTGTGTGGAGGGGGGCGGGGGGTAGGGGGGTCCTTGGGGGAGTGGAGGCTAAGAGGCTGGACCCAATGGCATGGTACCTTAGTAGCGAATAGGAGCCTGGGGTGCCCACTGTGGCTCCACTCTGGGCTGGACTGACAGCTGAGTTGACTCAGGGTGTCTTCCTATCCAGGCACCCCCAGACCTGCTCTGGGAAGCACCTCAGCATGCACCCTTAAACCACAACCTGATTTTCCTGAGGTGCTGGAAAAGAGAGTGGGCAACAGGACACCTGCAGTTACACCGCTGCCTTCAACATCACACATTAAAGAATTTCATATAAGCACACCTGAATTAAAATATTCTGGGGGTGATGGTTTAAATAAATCAGGAACGTATATTAACTTGCTGGCCCTAGGGTATAGAGAGTTCAAGTTCTTGCCCTGGCTGATATGGCTCAGTTGGTTGGAGTGTTGTCTTGTGGACTGAAAGGTCGTGGGTTCAATTCCCAGTCAGGGCACATGCTTAGGTTGCAGGTTCAGTCCTCACTCAGGGAGCATATGAGAAGCCATCAATTGATATTTCTCTCTCACATCGATGGCTCTCTCCCTCCCTTCCCCTCTCTCTAGAATCAATAAGCATGTCCTCGGGTGAGGACAAAATTTAGAGAGTTCAAACTCTTAGTTATGAAAAAATTCTGGCAAATAAAATAACCTTGATCATTAAAGTAGGCAGTTTTAAAAGTAACTACTGTTTTGATTTAGAGAGAGAAAGATTGAAATAGTCTAGAAAACATTTATGTGTTCTTATCAACTAACAATAAAACTCAAAGGTATTTATGAGACAATAAAATAGTTCTAACTATAAAAAGCTTACTTAGAGTTTTCTAGTACAGCTAACTCTAAACTATTGTGTATAAAGTTGTAAATATTTATTTTTAACCTACACTTATCCTAGTGAGGATATAGCACAGGTAAAAAGAAAATCATCCCAAAACTTCAAAAACACAGACTTTGAACTTATATGCAGTAATCTATCAAATCAGACAACTGGTCAATAAATAACCAAGAGATCATTACATAAAACCTTCTAACTCCCTAATTCTATAAGCCTGCATCTACCTCCAACACTCCAGAAACTCCTTTCTTATTTTATTTTTCTTTTTGTTGAGAGAGAGAGGGAGAGGGTGGGGGACGGGTGTTGATTGGTTGCTTCCCATACGTACCTGACCTGGGACCAAAGTTGCAACCTAGGCATGTGCTCTGATTGGGAATCGAATCTGCAACCTTTTGGTGTACGGGATGATGCTCCAACCAATCCACCCAGCCAGGGTACCAGAAACTGCTTCGTAAGGGTCACTAATCAGATAGATGATGGCAGCCTTTTTCTAGTCTTTACAGGGACAGCAATAACCAGCCCATCTTTCTTAGAGTTCTGAGACTGTAGACTCTCTCGTTCTCTTGTCTCCTTGACTGATTTACACCGTTCTTCCAATAATGGCGTCCTCCAAGACTGTGTCCTCTATCATGTTCTTTTACTCTCTTCTCATGTATGTAACTATCATGTGTAGGTCTCCCCCACTTCAGTGATGGTCAGACCTGCCCTTCACCTGCTTGCCACACCTCTCCACCTCCATGGATGTCTCCCCTGCACCCCAGAAACATGGTGAAAGCTCCTGAATATTTTTCTTGCCTCTCTACTAACTCCTCCTGTTGATTTCCCAATTTTCATTGATGTTATTATGACTCTCTCAGACTTCCAGATTGGAAACTTTGTTTAGAGTTAATCTCCCTCCCCTCCCCCTCTCTGTCTCTTCCCTTGTCCTCTGACTCAGTGGCCACTCCACCCCTTTCTCTGCATTGCCACTGTCTCATTCTAGGTCACCTACTAACTCCCCCGTCCCTGGCCATCCACTAGTCTCCTCACATGTTCCAGGGCCTCGAATCTCTTCCTTTTTCCATCTATCTTGCACAAATTTCTGCTTAAAAACCTATGGTGAAGGAAAAAGTAAACTTGCACACCACACAGGAATACCTTCTTAGGATAACACATAAGGATTTCACCCTCTGGCCCCAATTGGCCTTTCTGTTCTCACCTTTTGCTTCATTCCTCTTTGCGAAACGACCAGCTTTTCTCACAAAGTACCTTGTTCACATCCTGTGTGCCTGGGCTGAATTCTCTGCTAAGAATGGCCTCGCCTGTGCCGTCTGCCTCAGGAACACCTACTCATCCTTCAGGACCCAAACCCATTGCCGGCCCCATTGTTGCCCTTCTTGTCCACCCAGGAATCTAATTAGCAAGGTTTATTTGCTAATTAACATAGACTTATAGCCTTATATTTGTTGTTATTTATTTTTACTTCATAATTAAAACTTGCTGTTCGATGGCAGAAACTGTAACATAAATATAATGCTGGATGTGTGCTCTGCACGTGGTAGATAGCAATACATAGTTATTAAGTAAATGAATGGGTAAAAATTAGTGATTTCCCTTGAGTCTCCCTCAAGCTGGACTCCTTTGGTCTGACTTAAATATACAAGAGCAGCACTTTTCAAACTTGAACATGCATATAAAGTACCTGGGGAGGTGTTATTAAAAGGTGGGTTCTGATTCAGCAGGTCTGGGGTGGGGCCTGAGATTCTGCATTTCTAACAAATTCTCAGATTGCTGAAGGCCTGAGAACCACACTGCACTGTAGGATTGGGTATCCTGTACCCCAAATATTTTCCTGTCTATGCTACTCACCGTGTTTTGAGCGTACCTCTAGCACGCCACTCATCCCATTCTGTCATGTTGTATGGTTTATACATTCAGCTGGAATGTGCATTTCAGTGGACAGGAACTGTGTCCACTGGGCCATCTATCCATTTCGGTATTCTCAGCACATGGCTCGGAACCCGGGGTAAAGTAGGTTCTTAAGCAATGTTTCATTCGGGCTGAATTCGCAGCCATGTCCAACCTAACTCCACGTAGTGCTAATTTGTTGGTCAATGGCACTCGTTCCTCCCTCTGATCAGCCTGGAACTCTTCCACAGGAGACAAAAAGGAACTACAAAATCAAGAGCAAGGAATGCAGACTGAACGCAGCTGTGGTCAGGCAGCATGGAGAGAGCCCCTCGCTGTAGGCTAGAGATAGATGTGCGTGGGACCAGAGGAGCAGCACGCCACCTGAGATTTTGTTCCTTTATTTTATTTTATTTATTTATTTTTTTTATTTTTTTTATTTAATTAATTTTTTTTGTTTAATTACAGTTATTTGCAGCCTCTCCCCTCCCCCCTCCCTTCCCCTCCCGTCCCACCCCCCCAACCTCCCTCCTCCCCCTTAGTTCTGTCCATGTGTCCTCTACAGTGATTCCTGAAAACTCTTCTCCCCATTGTCCCCGCCCCCCTCTCCCCTGTCTATTGTTAGCCTGTTCTTAATTTCAGCGTCTCTGATTATGTT
>PVJI01000463.1:246709-262658 GCA_004026765.1 Micronycteris hirsuta | reverse complement strand
CAGAGAAAGTGCTTTGCAGATAAGGTCAAGTTCAAGAAGTTCATCACCACCCAGCCTTTATTGTATGAAATGTTGAAGGGAGTTATATGAGGTATGGAGGAACATCAACAGGGGAGTGGTAGGGGGAGAGGGTGGGAATGGGGCACAGAACAAGTAGCATAAATGGGAGGTAGACAACAGACAAGGGGAGGTTAGAACAGTATAGGAAGTACAGGAGCAGAAGGACTTATGTGTAGGACCTATGGACAAAACTAAAGGGAGGGGAAAGGGGGGTAAAGGGGAGGGGGGAGTGAAGGGGGGAAATGGGGCAACTGTAACAGCATAATCAATAAAATATAGTTTAAAAAAAAAGAAAATGCAAAAAAAAATAACATGAAGTAATTATCTAATAATAGGTCTCTGTTAGTCATCTAAATAATGACGTCTTTACTTTGAGCATCAACACATGAAGGATTTCCAACACATTTAGAATTTTGTACTTAAAGAATTTAATACAATTGAATTTGAGGAAATTCCTCACAGTATTTTTTAACATATTAAACTGTAACATGGCATGACTCAACAAGACAGATTTTTACAGATTTTGTATTTCAGTAAAAGTAGCAAATTAAGTAAAAACATTATTATTACATTCTTTAACAAAAACTCCCAGGATAACTTTTGGAAAGGCAGGCACCATAGTGAAGGAACACCAAGAAAACACAGTGACATTTAGATGCACAGACTAGAACTGGCCCGGTGGTTCCCTGATCTGGTTCCCTCCCTATTTCTCCTGTGTTCATGCCATGTGCAAACATATTTGGAGAGATCTGGACTTTTAATCAAAAGATGAAGTCATATTTTTATTTTTAAATCCACGTAATATCAGCTCCCCAGAGCCCCTGATAATATATAATAAACAACATCACTACCCTGAGGTGATATAATATTAAGCAAAAGCAATTTGTCATTTTGAGAAGTTTGCGTTTCATAGGTGAGTGAACTTTTCACATTAACTCTCTCACATATTTAATACTGTCTCTAAACTCTAGCTATGACACGCGAACATTCCTGGAGTCCTAGGGACCTCCAACTGGAAATCATACAGTCCTTTCTCTTTAGAGAAAAAAAAATTCAGTTAGCCCACTTACCCACATTCAGAAGCCAGGTAATGTCAGAGCTGGATATTGATCTTTACACAATGCCACACTTACACAGTTGCATTTTATGAACTTTAGAAATCAGATATTTAAACGTTGCTAATCATAATGAAGTGGGAACCCAGGATCCCTAATTGATCCTGACTTATTTTCTAATGATTGGGGACATAAATGTCACTTACCTTTTCCCATTGTATAGAAGGCCGCCATTAACACTGTCTGCCTACCAATTAAGTTTCCCTTCATGCACCTGTCATCTCACCCTAGAAGACCGTCCACTGTGTGCGTTCCTACTGCTTATCTCCGCAGAGAAGTTTAGTGCTTGCCAAACATTTATGCATGTATGTTCAATAAACTCCCTTTCAGTTGGATTACTTTTTTATCATAGGGTCATAACAAGTCAATTCTCATCGCTACTGCAGTGGCCTCACACAGAAACCAGAGAGACAGAGAGGGTTAGGATGAGCAACGGTTGATTTGTGGGCAGGGAGTCAGGTTTGTAAATGCATTACAGGTAGGCACTGAGCTAGGATGGATGTTTGAAAACAAAAGAATGGTTAGCCTAGAATACTATAACTTAGAATACTCTGGATTGCTTTTAAATGCCTTTAAATACAATCTTGTAGCATGTGGCAGGAAAAGGTAAGTCATTATAGCCCTGCTTTGCATTGTTGCACAGACTTGCACATACAAGTGCACGAGGAAGCACAACAGCTAAGAGCAAACTAATACTGATACTAACAGAATGTAGCGACACAATAATGTTACAACAGGAACTTCCTTTTTTGTTACATGAGGTATTGAACAGTTAATCTACTACACACTTATGCCCCTTAGATTATTATGTTTCTTTCAATTAACTAATATACACAAAGTTAAGAAACTGCATCTAATTTATTTATATCATCACTTGCTCTGGAAAAGTATTGTTTTTTATTAATTTTTGGATTACATGAAACTTACATAATCAATTCTGATACAGAAATGTATCAAATTGAGGAGCACTTCGAATATACTTGCAGTATCAGATAATCATGAAATGGAAGAGATTTGATTATATAAAAAAATAACAAAACTCTAGATTACAAAACAAAAATAAATATTTGCCATTTAGAATTTTCTTTGAAATGGCAACAAAGACATTAAAATAAATTATAGTTTTACAGTGTAACTAATTACCTAAATAAAAGAGAATGCAGATTATTTTATCCAGAGAATATTTGTATTCGCTATAAATTCTAACACTCTTTAAAAAAACATTTTGCAGCTAACCAGTGCTTCTATACATACTGACTTAAAACGACTATGGTAAAGTTTGTTCTGAAGCTTTAATAATATTAGACTGATTTGCTCGAACTTAATAAATAACATTAGCCGTGACTGGTGCGGCTCAGAGGATTGGGCATTGCCCTGTGAACCAAGAGGTCGCCGGTTAGATTCCAGGTCAGGCCACATGCCTGGACTGCAGGCCAGATCCCCAGTAGGGGGCATGCGAGAGGCAGCCAATCGATGTTTCTCTCCCACATTCATGTTTCCCTCTCTTTCTCCCTCCCTTCCTCTCTAAAAAGAAATAAAACCATAAAACCCACGAACCATAAAATCATAAATAAATAAATAGATTTGAAAAGCTGTATTTGAAAGGAGATGTTAATTTAGCAACAGAGATGTACATGTTTGCTTGACTCCTTAAACTAAAGATTAAACGCTATCACTGATACCTCTCTCCGCCGAGAAGCCCAGCATGTTTGCTTGATCTTCCAGACCACAGCAGCCACCAACAACAAGGATAAAAAACAACTGGAAAATAAAACAGAAATAATCTTTGCTTAAAATATTGAATATATGTAATAAAAATCTCTAGAGGATTTAAATACAAACACAGTGAAGCAAAAGCAGGTTTACTATTGTGAGTACATGAAACAGGATTTATTCCTGTAGTAATACTTATTAACTATTGTGTTAGTTTCCATATGAACAACTGTAAACCTACTTTTGCTCCGCCCTGTATATATGGAAGTAATCACTTTGCCTTGGTAAATAATTCAAGCAAAAAAGGATAAATTCGTGCTGAAATGTTTCCAAGTAAAAATGAAATATACAGGTAGAAAAATTACTTATATTCCTTGCTATAATTTATAGTCTGCCTTTCAGATTTTCTTTGTTAGAAGAAACATAAATTCATAATTCTACTGGTTTTTATAAAGTCACAGAAATCTATTTAGAATTGTTGAGTTATACTGGCAATTTTATAAATTCAAATAGCACATGCTCGTTCAATTGATCTTTATGAGCAACTATTTTAGATAGGAGAATATTTCAGTGGTTCACAACTGTACGCTGACTGTAGGCCCTCGTCCGCCCCCGGGGGACATTTGGTAAAGTTGGGGGACACTTTTTATTATGACAGCTGGGAGGGGTGCAAGCTGTCTCCAGCGAGGAGAGCCAAGGGTGCTCCTGACCACCTGCAGTGCACAGGCCTGCCCCCAGTGACAGGCCCCCAGTGACAGGCCCCCAGTGACAGAGAAGCATCCAGTCAAGATGTCAGCGGTGCCGAAGTGCAGACATCCTGGACTGTGCTAATGTTTAAAACAAGAAATAGTTCAGTTAAATGTTTATAGCTGTGGTCTATACGTATTAGGTATGACACGCAAGAAGCTGTGATAATACAGGACACCTTGTCAGCAGTCATTTGAGACTGACGAGTCTCTAACAAATTTATGTGAATCTGATGAATCAATCCCAACCCAGCATCAATATTATTTTCTCTTCCTTTGCTCTGTGGTTAAAGACTAAGCTTGAAAAAAAATCCAGAAGTGAGCAGACTTGAGTCACTGCAAATTCACTGGTCACTGGTCACTATAAAAAGCCTGGCCTTTGTCCTTAATTGATAATAACCCTTGCATTCAGCAACTGACTCACTCACGACCAGTGCAATGTTGGACACTTTCCATGCTTGTCGAGACCTTACTATGCTTTTCCTCCTTGCCTCACTTGAAGAACCCTTAGAATGCCCTTCGGTGGCGACGACAGGGACAACTGTAACATCTGTTCACTGCGTGCTCAGCACATTCCAGATACTGAGCTAGGTTTGTAGTGATCATTGAGTTTAACTTCATAAGAACAATTTGGACAGCGCATAATACTCTTATTTTAGGAAAGAAGAATTCGATGCCCAGAGTTGAAAGTGAACCGCTTACAGTCACACAGAAAGCCGGGGGTACTGTCAGAATTCAAACCCAGCTGTGTGAGCCCCAGACGCTTTCCTCCCCGCCTGCTGGGAGCCCTGCGCTTAGCCTCCACCTGACGACAGTTCCATTTCCATGTCCTTTCCCTAGTTCCTTCCCCATGACCAAAGGGAGTGGATGAAAAAAGAACAGAAAGAAAAGGAAAAAGCCTGTGACCCTGCCTGACCTTTCCAACCACTGAGGTACCTTTTTGCTTTTTTATAGAATTACCTATTGCCCTAATGTTTACAAACTTTCTATTTCACCTTAGTTTAAATTTTCCAACGTGCTCAAGTCCCATATCTCCTAAAGAATAATAGCAATAACTACTTTACCGGCCCCGTAGCTTCCTCTGTTTTACTGAGCTGTCAATGCTCCCACCTCCGTGTCAATTTCCTCACAATCTAGTTTTATTTAACTCCTTGGAATCTGGCATCTGGCTTACATGCTAATGAAGTGTTAATATGAATAATGATTAATGTTTATATAATATTCAACACTTTATAGGATACTTTCCTCACCATGGCTTTCAAGGAATTAAATACACTGCCCTTTTCTCAATCAACGGACTTTCCCCTCTCAATCAACAACACCAACCATCCATTCTGTGAAGCTTCTCCCGAACACCTTATTTCTTCGGTTTTCCTTCATCCTTCCTGACATACTACAGGGTCGATGAAGGTAGGCTGCATTCCAGATTTCCCCTTCTAAGATATAAACATTCTTTAAAAGTCAGTTCACAGCAACCATGCTGTCGTCTTCTCAACTATTACCTCACTTGGAGTGATTTTCAAATCTGTACCATTAGACAGACCTGCCAAAATGCGAGCACCTAAACGAGTATTTAGTTCACACTCCCTCCCTGACAGTAAATTCTCAGCACAATTCTGGCCATGATCTGCCAACTAAGTAAATACTTTAGCTGAGGAGCTGCCTTACAAGTTGCTGCACTCTATTTTTAGCCAGTTCAAACTAGGAAAATATGCTCCTATTAAATTGTCTTTATCCATCAGTGCTGCCTCTGTTTTCTGGGTTACACTGAGCCAGTCAATTCCTTCTTCTGTGTGCTAAAACTCCTCTACATACTTAAGGAGCCTACGAGATCCCCTCCACTCCAGTAATTCTCAATCAGGAGAGCTCTGCCCTCCAGGGGACGTTTGGCAGGGTCTGCAGACATTTTTGGTTGTTACCACATGTGGCACAGGATGAAGGTCAATACCCTACAATAATACACAGATCAGCCCCCCTACCCCAAGAATTTTCCAGAGCAACATGCTAACGGTGCCGAGAAATCCTGTTCTAGTCCGAATTGTTGCCACGGTGCTCACATCCGTGTAACACTGTAATTGCCACAATATGGTGCTGAGAGCTGATACTTAGGTAGAATCCAAGGACCAATTTATCTGAAATTCCGTTCTGCCATTATACCCTTAAGAACTTTAACACTATAAACATCACCTCAAACCTACCACATCCAAACTGAACTCCTGAATAACACTCATAAAAGTAAAAGCAATTAACATCTCTTGAGTAATACGTACCAAGCACTATAATGTAGTTCAAAAATTATTTCCTTAATTACCATAACCACACATGATGTCCCATGTATACTATTACGTACCCTTTAAGTAACATGCCTATGTTAAAAAGTATTTAGTTGTGAGCTCTCCCCTTTCTCTCGACTTCTTTGCTTTGCCATTACTTTTCAGCTAAAACATAAAAGCATACTCAATTTTATCACTCCTCATGCTCCCAAATCAGACACCAAATTTTGTCAACCATTCCCTTCAGAATTTCTGTAGTAGTAGACAACAGTATATATAGCAAAATCCACTTATAGTAAATAATTAAATACAAATTAAATAGCAATGTATATTTTTATTTGACAATCTGTAATTCATATTTCTCAGTCAAGATAGTTTTACAAGGTAGAAATTCAGTTTAAGATGGTGAAAACTTGCTGGATTTCTGCATGAGAAACTTAAAGTCTTTCTGATTTAAATTTCATGACTCAAGTGAAAAGCCACTCTTCTAATGATGCAGAAATCTAGTATAAAAAATAATTTTCAGTTTTCACAATTTCCACGACTCCAGAAGAGGAGACAGATGCGTTAAGGGTTTGCTGTGATGCTCTCTAGGCTAATTCACATTAGAGTAGAGCTTGCACTGATATAAATAAATTGGTTGGTAAAACCAATAAATAGTTTAAGAAAGTATCCTAATAATCTCCAAAAAAATATTTAAAACCCAATGGCACGTAGAAGCTGTCATTAAAACTTTGTCCAAATAAATGGAATTGGTTCTTTCACTGATTTGAGTGCTTACACTTTCTCTGACGTTGAATGCTGGCATTAGTAGGATTATACATCAAGGTTTATAAATACTCTTAATGTGCAAAAAATTACATTGCGAATAAAAGTTGCAATTCATTCTAAATATCTACATTTAAAACAAAAACCAGTTTAGTAGGAGCACTTCATTAAAAAAAAAGCAAACAAACAAAGTCACTTCACGCATTTGTCCCACACAGTTGAAATGTCATACTCATCCACTGGCGACGAACGGAAAACCCAGGCCCCGCGCCAGGCCCCGGAGCCTGATGGACAGAACTCCGGGAGCCGAACTCCTCGCTGGCGCAGAGGCTTGCACACCACTCTGTCCTTTCCACCAGCTTCTCTCTGCCCACTGGACGTTATGTGAGTGAGAATAAAACTTCCCTCTAGCTCCTCCCTAATATGTTTCTGAAGTCAACGGTCTTAAGGCCAACGTCAAATGTTAGCATTCTATAATCTGGTATCATGGTAAGTTAATCAGGGAAAAATATTTCATCACTTTCTTCCAGATCTCTTCCTGTTATATTGCACAGCAGTTTTTATAGCTCCTTGGTAGGGATGGGGGAGCAGGGGGACACCTGGATGGTCTTTAAAAAAATGCTAGATTATAGTATCAGAAGATCTGAAAGGTTCAGTATCCTTCGGTAAAATCCCCCAATGGAAGTGAAATAGGAAAAAAGAAAAGAAAGGAAACATTAAAAAGCAAGTATCTGAGCTATAAGGATAAAAAAAAAAGCAAGCATGGGAACTTAGGGAGAGATATTTCAATAACTTGATTTTAACCTTCATAAAATGGTCAGTGTGGAAAGGATGCTCAAAATGATAAAAATATGGAACTCATTAGATATTTTCATTTAGAGAAAATGAAAGAGAATTCAATAAAAGTAGCACAATGTAGTATAGGTTATATTGTAAAGCAGGCTTCAGGTGACAAAGAAATACCCTCAGGTGGTAATCTAGTTGGCCAAGTGCAAAAAGAGATAATATTGTCACTATTTTATAGCAATTTGAGGTTAATTGATCATAAAAATCAAATCTTAAACACATTTTTAAAAGATGATTTGGGCATATTAATCTTTTATTTCAACTAAAAATGTTACAAGCTAGGGAACTGTGTGGAAATACAGAAACATATTATTTTAAAAAGTAATTTATTTCATAATAACTGCTATTCTGGAAACAATCTTTTAAAGATTTTTAAAATATCTTCCTAACACTTGAAGGATTTATTTAAAAAGTAAAATGTTAAAAGTAAATCGTTAACTTAGAACACAAAAACAAAAGCACAAACAAAGAAACCCCTATATATTACACACACAAATTTATTTGTTTCAGGGATCAGATTGACAAAGATGAAAAAATGACAAAGTCTTGTGGGTGAAAGCTGAGACACACACAGTATGTCCATAGCACATATTGGTGCAAGTTTGTTGAGAGTTATAAAGCAAGAATTGAGGCTGGCAGAGCTGGCCTGGGGAATATTTGGGGGGCCCTGCGTGCCCTCCCCATCCTCCTTTCCACAGAGGTTGCAGTATCACAGCTGCCCACTCTAGGGGCACGGGGTTGTGGAGTACGTTTGGCTTGGGAAAAGCATTTTAATTTTTTTAAAGACTTTATTTATTTATTTCTAGAGAGAGTGAAGGGAGGGAGAGAAACATAGATGTGTGGTTGCTTCTTGTGCCTGCAACTGGGGACCTGGCCTGCAACCCAGGCATGTGCCCTAGACTGGAAACTGAACCGGCGACCATTTGGTTCGCAGGCTGGCACTCAATCCACTGAGCCACACCAGCCAGGGCAGGAAAAGCATTTTAAAGAAGACACTCCTAACCCTGCTGGTAATAAACACAGGAAAATAATAAAAATTAAAAAGTGACTCACAGAAAATAATCAATTACACCTTAGGATGCACTATCAATTAAAGTGATTCCAAATACAAGTAATGGAAAACTTAATGCAAAATACAATCAACAATACTGGGACTAAATGGACTTAATACGCCATAATGGCCCTGTCCATATGCTGAAACCCTGTCACCCAGTGTGACTGTATTTGGATGCAGGGATTTAGGAGGTACCGAAGCAGCTTTGGAAAAGGCTGGAGGGATTTTGAGGGAGATGCTAGAAAACGCCAGATTGACATGAAGAGACTGGGAGAGAAACATGGACTTAAAAAGTGATGCTGGAGAGAGGTCAGAAAGAAACAAGGGGAACTGTTTTCTTAAAGAATATACAAATAATCATGAACAGATTGTTGATACGCATATAAAGTCAAGGTCATTCTGGTGAGGTCGCAGACGGAAATGTGGAACAGGTTATTGGGAACTGGAGGAAAGGCCACATCCTTGTTATAAAATGGTAAAGAACTTGGCTGAATTGTGTTCTAGTGTTTGGTGGAAAGTAGAACTTGCAAGCCATGGAGTTGGACATCTAGCAAAAGAAATTTATAAGGAAAGTATTGAAGATGTGGCTTCAGCCCTCTTACCTGCTTATAGCATAATGCAAGTGGGGAGAGGTGAACAGAAGATGGAATTGTTAGGCAAAAAGGAACCAGAACTTGGAATTTTGGAACACTCTCAGTCCACCCACATTAAACAAAGTGAGAAAGCTTGTTCTGAAGAGAACACTCAGGTTGTGGCTAAACAAGCATTTAGTGAAGGAATCATGGGTGTGGCTTATGGGTTTGATCAACCACTGCAGCAGAAGCAAGACACAGAGATGGGATTACGCCAGCACAGATATCGGCCGCTCTGAAGGGAATGAACAGAAAAAGCAGGAGGGGATGAAGGAATGCTGTCCCCTGGACTTCCTGGATTCTATAGGATGGAGCCACATGGGTATGCAGCTCGGAACAGGCTCTATGGTTCAGGAAAAGGGGAGAATGACCCAAAAGTCATTAAGTGATCATCAAGGCTCCCATTCCCGGGCCCTGGGAGCACATCTAGTTTCTCCAAAGTTTCAAAGGGTGGAGCCTCTTTAGTTTGGGGAGACCAGCATGCCAATGCCCAGTGTTTGGGAGCCAGGCTGCAGCCCAGGGCTTTAGGGTCAGGGCCATCTTACCAAACTGAAGGAGCAGGGCTGCTCCACAGAGCTGTGGGGTGATGCTGACACCCCCATGCGCCTGGAGGCAGAGCATTACACCAGAGAGGATTCTTCTCCAGTCTCATAAGCTGATGGGGCTTGCCTTGGGTTTGGGACATGCTTACGGCCCATCACCCCTCTCCTCCTTCAGATTTCTCCCTTTTGAAGTGGGAACGTCTACACTGTGTGTGTCCTGCCATTGTATTTTGGAAGCACATAACTTGTCTCGTTTCACAGGTTCATGGCTGGAAAGGAATTTTGCCTCCTGATGAATCATACCTTGAGTTTCACCTACTTCTGATGGAGATGAGATTTAGAAGAGACTTTGGACTCTAGGAGTTGATGCTGAAATGAGTTAAACCTTTTGGGACTGTTGGGACAGAATGAATATAGTTCGCATGCAAATAAGGACATGATTCTGGAGGGCCAGGGGCAGAATGTTATAAAGTACATTCCTCCAAAATGCATGTGTTGAAGTCAAAGTTCAGGTACAATTGTAATTAGAGACAGGGACTTTAGGATGTAATCAAAGTTAAATGTGCTTGTAAGGGTGGAACCCTGAGCCAATAAAATTAGTGTCCCTATAAAAAGAGACACCAAAGAGCCTGTGCACTTTCTCCAAGCACACGCCTCAAGGAAAAGCCATGTGAACACACAGCAAGAAGGCAGCCTTCTGCAAGCCAAAAGGAGGGCTCTCTCCAGAAATCAACTGCACTGAAGCTCAGACCTTGGAGTGCCCAGCCTCTAGAACCATGAGAGTTAACAAATTCTGTTGCTAAAGCCACACAGTCTGCGGTGCTTTGTCGCGCAGCCTGAGCAGACTCTGATGCTCCCAACGTACAAAGGAAGAAGGGAAAATGCCCAGGTTGGGTGTGATCAGGGCCCGGCTACATCTCGCTCTGACTCTGGACTACACAGTCTGCTGTGCATCAGCTTTACTCTCAGGCTCTTTAGAACAAAAACGCAGGCGGCATGTCAGGACTTACATCATACAAATTACACATGCCCACTCTTCCCCCATCGTCTGGCTACTTGAAAGCTATGCACTAACAGGCTTCGGCCTAGGAAGCTGGTGAGGGACCAGGCTACCGAACATGGTAGGAGTTAAATGAAGGCTGGGAAGAATCCATAAAATCCACTTCAGGAATCATTTATGCAAAATTCATAGAAAAATACCCAAATGAACCTCCCCAAAACTGACTCATCCCTGGCCAGCATGTCTCAGGTGATTGGAGCAGTGTTCTGGACACCATAAGGTAGCGGGTTTGATCCCCAGTTGGGTTGTTGATGGGAGGCAACCGATCGATGGTTCTCTCTCACATCAATGTTTCTCTCTCTCTTTCTCCTTTCTTCTCTCTCTAAAATCAACTTAAAAAAAAAACCCTCAGATGAGGATTAAAATCATTTATTTAAACATAGAAGCAACTCCAATGTCCACTGACAAATGAATAAGAAAACGTGGTACATGTATGCAATGTACTATATATTATTGGCCTTAAAAAGGAAATTGTGATATATTTAAAAAATAAGATAACTCTATCAAAAAAAACAGAAAATCTGAAAAGACATAATGAAATTTAATCAGAAATTGAAAAGTCTACCCACAAAAACAATTCAAATCATACAGAAACAAATTTAAAAACCATACCAAATTTATATGGTATTATATAGGTCAGTTCTACTAAGTCTTTAAGCAGCATACAAATCTGCTGTGCCAACCATTAAAACGTGCCCCTGACCTCTGACAACAGAGAGCATAAATGAATCCAAGGCTCCCACTCCGAAAGCCATCACTGTGTTCACGCTGAGGCCGCACTCCCCAAGAGCTATTCTCCATGATTGCACAAGGCAGCAATCGCGAGGCAGGTCTGATCCTGGGAGATATAGAACTCTCATGGGTGATTCGGCTCAAGGACTTACACTGGTCTTGTCAAACTTTCTTAGACCTGCCCTGCAATTGCAAGCTCTTTCAGTCAACTTCCCTTTCTTCCTACTCTATTTCACAATGGTCAGATCAATGTTGCGATCTACAAGGTCCCTCACCTTCTCCCTTGCCCTTCCCCTTACAGGAGTTTCCCCTGATACATTTATTGCCTAATCCAATTTCAGCCTCTGGCTCTCTGAGGACTTGCGGTCTGGGAAATCAGGAGGTAAAATGGGGATTGGGAGCTGGCTCACTCATTACTTGGCAGGCTAACAGGATACCATCCATGTTGGTGGGTGGGGCACAGACGCAGAGGGAGCTGCTTCAACTGCTCAGAGATTTCGCCAGCAGTAACCTGGGGAAAACACCTTCAGAGGAGAGTTGTCCGATTACTGCTATGCTGTGTTACTACCTGCAGAGGGATCATGAGAGACTGGAGGACCTTAACCTCACTGGCTGCATAGAAGGCTAGAGGGTAGCCTTTATAGCTCTAAATGAGGCCCTTATCTCTGACAGTGGAAGAGTCAATAAGGATGAACAGCAGGCTGATCTTACTGCTAGATCTGCTCTTTCACTCAACTTCCAAAGATGACAGACGCTCGGGCAAAGCAGTTCTGTGAAACCTGAGCCCTTGAAATATGGGACAGGAATATCTAGAACAGAATATTGAGATGGATGCTTCTGAGGAGGTTTGCTCTACAACTCTCTTCTCTAGTAACAGCCAGCAGAAGCTCCCGTAACAACCCACCGCCACCTCCTCTCTTGGTTGCCGGACTGATAATGACTATTATTAAACCAGTATCATCCAGATTGGCCTGATAAGAATGGGAAGAAATGACCTATTGAAAGAGCTACAAGAACTAGCTAGCATGGGCTGGCAGGAGCCCAAGAAATATGACCACAATTGCATGTTGGTGGATCTGATCAAGGTGGAAGGAATGTAAGACTGGATAAGCAAAAATTCATGACTATTGGTGTGTATTCTCAGAACCACCAGAGATGCAGTGCCCTAATGAGGACTCCGGGGGATAGGTACGCCTGCTGCTGGAGTGACTCTTAGGAGCCTGGAACAAAGCAGTGGCCAATGCAAAGTGAAATGGAAATGCCTGAGTTGCCCTAGCACATGGAAGAAAACAGAATAAAGAAGCTGACAGAGGGAATATGCTGGAATGGAGCTGTAGAGATTAAAAATGCAAGGTGTGCCGAGGGGCAAAATAGGTAGGCGCATTTAGTTTTATTTTAAGTAAGAATGAAGAAACAAGGGGCTGACGGTTGTTGCCCCAGTAGAAAATCATGATCCTCCATCTACGAGTCTGTTTCTATTTTGTTTATTTTGTTCATTAGATACCACATATGAGTGGAATCACATGGTACTTGTCTTTCTCTGACTGGCTTATTTCACGTAGCACAATGTACCCCAATAAATTCAATAAAAAATCATGATCTTCTGCTCAGTCCCAGGATGAGCTAATTTACAAATCTAGAAACCACTGACTGAACAGATGGCTGGGTCTGTAGAACAAAGGACATCGTGAAACATCTTTAAGAGTGTATAAAATGGCCCTGGCTGGTGTAGCTCAGTGGATTGAGCGCAGGCTGGGAACCAGATGGTCCCAGTTCGATTCCCAGTCAAGGGCACATGCCTGGGTTGCGGGCCAGGTCCCCTGTGAGGGCCATGTGAGAGGCAACCATACATTGCTGTTTCTCTCCCTGTCTCCCTCCCTTCTCCTCTCTCTAAAAAAAAAGAGTGTATAAAATGATCCCCAGAGGGACCTGTGTATGATTCCTATACAAAGGGGCTGTGCACACTTGGGCATATACACAGCTACACACATGGGTAGATATATCACAGTGCAAGAGGAGTAAGTAGATGCTTTGGTTACTATTAGACACAGGGTTACAGATGTCACAGACGCCCAAGGACTAAAGTGTCTTTACGGCACTTTGAAAGAGTTGGGGTGTCTTCCGGGACCAGGTAACAAATTCTGGCAAATTCTGGCTTACAGCGTGCCAACAGTGTCTACAGATGTACCTCGTGATAACTTCCCCAGTTCTCAAGTGCATAATTAGAATTTATGTTCACGTTAGTTATAATAACCCATATACCGCACCCTTGGCCTGTGTGGCCAGACCTGTCATAGTGGGAAAGACCAGGTGGCAACCTCTGCACTACCCTCCTTCCGGTGAAGATGGTAAGTCAGAAGCATTACGACACCCCAGTGGGCCAGTGAAAATGATTACCACCATTACAAACCTGAAAGGTGCCGGGGCAACAGTCCCTACTACCTCTCCGTTTAATTTACCAGCCTTAACTTCTTTTAAAATAAATAATTCAGACTTTTCAGATTCACACAGATTTACTTTTCTATTTTGCATACCAGAAAAAGGAACTTTAAAATAACTTCCTTTAGTTTTCTAATCATTTACTCTATTATATCACAGACTCTAACAACCACCAAATAAAATCCACAGCAATGTACTTCTTTAATTCTATGTATGGGAGGACAGACACTTAGAGATGTCAGGTGACGTACTGAGGATGGCTCAGAAAGCTAAGATCAGAGCCGGGCCGTGTCTATAAACGATCTCCCTAACACTGGCCTAATTATGCCTACCACCAGAACTGTGCCCAATACACAGAGTTAAAAAGTGGATAGAGTTTGTGAAGTAGCTTCCATCAAACCCTGGCAGAAGCAGAAAGCAGACACATTTACCTCTGCTACTTGAAGAACTTGGTTAGAAAAGGCAATAGCAGTAATGGTATTTACTGAAACTCTCTTTTAAAATTTATCAGGCCCTAGCCAGGTAGCTCAATTGGTTAGAGCATTGTCCTCCTGATACGCCAAGGTTGTGGGTTCGATCCCGTCAGGGCATATGCAAGAATCGGCCAATGAATGCATAAATAAGTGGAACAACAAACCAATGTCTCTGTCTCTTTCTCTCTCCCCTTTCTTCCTCTCTCAAATCATTAAATTAAAATAAATAAATAAGATTTATCAGTGGCCTTATTTAAGAAAAACAAAATAAACTTCAAAATATTCTGTCCATGTTTTCCTTCACAATAAGGCAATTTTAATCTAATTTACATTTCAATACTGAAAGAGATTCAAATGACAAAAAAAACCACCAAATACATTTTACCTCACATGACGACTAAAATTTTTCCACTTTGTTTATGGTGACAACGTAATAAACGAGACCATCTCTAAGACATGGTACACATCAGTGCCAGCTTTCTTTTTATTTAATGAAAGAACTATCAAACTTAAATATGCACGCAAATTCAAAAGCTTCAACTCTAACCTTAAACATTTAAATAGTTTACATACATATTCAGCATTGTGAATTTTCACGCAGCTGAACTTTTTAGTACATATCCATCCACTCTGTTCTGCATTAAACAGCTTTATTTTGATGCATTAAATAAGGCTCATTTGATTTTATCTTCTAATACTTTCCCAAAACATATAATAATGTAATTAATGGCCTTAAAATCCATTTATATTCAGAAGTACAAAGTCATAAAACATTAATTATATTTAAGATGTTTCCTCAAATTTCACTTTTAAGGGACAAATTTAAAGCATGAGTGAAACTTGCACACATGTTAGAGATAAATGTTTACAGCATTAAATTCCGGAAATTACAACTTTGCTAGGGACACAGACAAACATGACTGTTCTCAGAGGAAAGTGACCGCCATAGCAAAGGGGTGGACAACAGAAATGGATAACAAGCAGAGAACGTGTAAATTTGAGAAACGAGTGTAGAAAACTGAAGGGCTGTTCATGGAGACGAGAGACTAGACTCTGCCTGCATGGGCCCATATGGATAGTAAAAGAGAGAGATTGTAGGGACACAGGTTTTATCTCATTATGAAGAAAAATTAGCTATCTTAAGATAGAAAGCGCGACCTCAGGACGCGGTGCATTTCCTGTCCTTACAGGCATTCGGGCGTGCGCTAGATCAGGAGCGGGGCAAACTCTGCTGCAGGCAGTGAGTGCCCTGCCCACCAGCTGTTGTTGTAATAAAGCTTTATTGGAACAGGGCTGCTCCTGTTTCCCCACTGGCTAGGGCGGCTTTAGCACTGCAGCTGCAGGGTTGCACACGTGCAACCGAGACCGCAGAGCTCACGAGTCCTGAAACAGGTAGTATCTGGCCCGTCCCAGAAAACGTGTGCTGACCTCTGCGGGGAAAGCATTAGAAACTCAAGTCTTGTACGGGTGTCTGGACAAGATCACCAGTAGCGGCT
>PVJI01000463.1:227197-246609 GCA_004026765.1 Micronycteris hirsuta | reverse complement strand
TTCCTTATCCATAGCCCGTGGAAATGAAAGGAAATGATCCCCCACAAGAGTTTTCAAGTTTTGAGAAAAGTTTTCAGCTCCCCCCTCTCTTATAGAAAGATACATCGCAAATTAACGTATTAAAAATTTGGGGAAGTGATGTCAGTTAAAAACAAAGTGCCCTAAGTTAACTTTAGTATACACACTTTCCAAAGTTGTTTAATTATGAAACTCTTTTAAATAAACCTATTAATATCTCAAATAATAAATGTCCTAGAGAATGATGCTCCATCAGTCATATTTTGTCCTTCCAGATTATTAACTCGAGAACATAAATACGTTTGTTCTTATCCCCTACAGATTTGAACATATTGCTAAGCATATATAATTTCCTAAGAAACCACTGAATTGATTTAACTCTAGAAGATGCACCTAATCAATATGGTGAATGTACTATTAATTTCATTAATTAAAGAAGAGTTTAATTATTTATGTGACAGGGGGACATGGAGTTATTCTCATTCCACTAAACCCATTAATAAATAGTACAACAGCAAAATAACCTTGCAAAAGTATATTTCAAATATGTGTCCTCTGCTCTGTGGTATATATTTAAGCATGTAAAATTATTCATGCTTTTTATGAATATACATGAACATATATATTCATGATATATATGCATGAATATATATGATATAAAATATCATATATAACACTGTATGGTATTTTAAAGTTAAAAATTTGATAAATTACCTAACAGATTGACAGAACAAATATCAAAATACAGGTTTAACAAATTCAAAGTCAATAAAAGCAAATTACCTGAAGAAGGTGACAAAAAACTGCACAAGATCCATGATAGTATTGTGTTGTGAAAATGCAATCTGAAAGATCAAAATAAAAGAAAGTTTGAAACTTACTGAATTGATATGGTGATATTTTAGGGCATTTCTAAGTACAATATTTTTAAAGGATCAAGGTAATTGGATCACCATATTATAAATCATTTATGCTGCAATCAAAATTTTATCTAGAATATCTAATATATTAACTACTAATGATAACATTTGCCTAGGTTCTAAAATTAAATGGTTTAAGAAAACGCATACAAAATTACTTCGAGAATGCGTGCTGCGAGTTTCTTGTGAAACCTATGACATTAAAATGTACCTGACTAAATCATGCAGATGAGTTTCTTCATCCAGTAATAATCACACTTTCTATTAATATAATGGATCTCTGCAAAATCAAGAGACCAATTAATGGTAAAATTCAGTAATATCTTCATTTGTCCCATGTTTTTAAAGAGCCCTCAAACAATTGATGAAATGAATGTTAAAATACTGAGTTAGCTGAAACTAGAGCAACAGTGATGATAATATATTTTGTCCATTCGAGCTTAAATGCAAATTCACATTGAATACATGTCCAAAATATAAAACCGAAAACTAAGATAGGCTACATTTTATAAAATAATAACAATCAACACTTTGAATTCATGATTCAACAAAAATGTTTACATTACATGAATTCAGCTGAAGAAGTAGATGAATAGGATAATATTTACCACAAATTATCAGAATTCTTATTTGGATATTTATTTGCTCTTATTCTGAAGGACAAATTAGTATGTTTGTGCAAATGTCAGACTGCCATTAATAAATTCTGATATATTTGAGATAAATATAAATGAAAATATAACAGGATGTGCTAAATTATCAAGTTCATCTGACAAAGTAAAAGAGAGGTTTTTCAAACCACTATTTAGGTTCTAGTTCTGCCAAATGCTGACATAAAAGCATACTTAAATAATGGAAGTTATAAAGGAAGTTAGTCCAGAACAATGGGCTATGTTTCAGGTAAGCAATTCAAGATTGCACTAGATTTGCCCTGGCTGGTGTAGCTCAGTGGACTGAGCGCGGGCTGGGAACCAAAGGGTCCCGGTTCGATTCCCAGTCAGGGCACATGCCTGGGTTGTGGGCCAGGTCCCCGTGAGGGCCACGTGAGAGGCAACCATACATTGCTGTTCCTCTCCCTTTCTCCCTCCCTTTCCCTCTCTCTAAAAAAAAAAAAAAAAAAAAAGATTGCGCTAGGTTTTTATTTAATTTTTTAAATAAATTAGAGCAAACTGGAGATTAAGTTACCTATTACTAGATGAGATCAACTATGATAATTTATCCCAATAAGCATAAACTTCCTATAGAGAGTAACACATTGCTAATTGATAAAATAATATGTATCATTCCTGATAAAGTAATGTTTTTAAAAATGGGACTAAATGGAAAATGGATAATTTTTAAAGATAATATCTATTTCTGGATAAAAACATGAGGAATAAACATACCAGCCAATCTTTTATAAATATAACACAACTTACAATGGTTATAAATCCTTGAATATTGCCTATGAAAATTTAATGGGTTTAATTATTTTTAGAGCGAATAAATGCCTTAGTGAATGCACTCATAACTTTCCTCCTGGTTTAATGTAAAAACTTAACTGGTCTCTAGGCCTCCAATTTCACAAACCCCTGGTCACTCTTCACTCAGCTGACGAAATGCTCTCTTTGAAACCGGAGGAGGTTTCCGTAATTCCCGTTCACAGTCCTTCATCCCCCTGCTTAAATTTCCCCAGTGTTTCTTCATCACTTTTAGCTTGGACTCCAACTTCCTTGCCATAGCAGAGAATGACCTTCAAATTTGGCCCTTGCATCTTTCTCTACGCACAGCACTGAGGCTGCAGTCTGATCAGGTAACAGTTTTAGTGGTTTCCAATATTCGCCATTCATTACCACCGCCTGTTCTGGGTTAGCGGGAACTGGTCCCTCTTGCCCTAACACCTTCTCTTGGGGAATTTCAGTCCAAATGATTCATTTCCTGGCAGTTCAACTCTAGATCCTATCTATTTGGTGGCCTCAATTGCTACCATATACTTCTACAACATTACTACTATCTAAAAAAAAAAAAAATCCTCTAACATTCAGAAAGCATTTACTATGGCGCTGGCACTGGGCTGTTTTCCACATACTCATTTATTTAATTAGCAAAATAACCACATAAAATAAGTAATGCCATTAAGTCCGTGTTATAAATGAGGAAATAATGGTTCATATGTTACCCCCGCAATAAGCAGAACTAAAATGGAAACCAGTGTGTTATGTCCCTAGTTCTTCCGTTGTACTCTTTCCTAAGACCTGAGTACTGCTTATCAGTGTGCTCTGGTAATTAGCTTATTTTTCTTTTCTCTCCATTTGACTTCATGATATTTGAAGCCAGGCATTACCACGTTCAGCTATACATTCCTAGCAACTAGCAAAGAACCTGGCATTTTGACTTATAAGTGTTTAGTAAATAAATTGCAGTAACTTCTAGAGATATATATCTCAATGTTCTAAATAACAAGGCTTAAAAAAAGTTTCATTTTAACTAAAGGTCAAGCTGTACAAGAAAACAAGAATTACTTTTATACCAAGATTATGTCAGTTAAAATAGATAAAACTTTATATCTACTTGTCCAGGGAGTATATTAGTTGAAGTTAAAGGATATTCTTTTTTCAAAAATATTTTTGCTTGAAGCTAAAGAATATTATTTTTCAAAACATTTTTCAAAAAACATTTATAAATGCTAAAAAATAAAACAGACCCTTTCAAATGACAAAATAAAAATTTGCATTTGCAGTGCTACCTGTTCTTAATTATAGTATTAGCATATTTATGAGGTTTTGGGAAGAGCCTCAAATTTTAATTCATCAATCAAGAACATATAAAAGCAAGAATAATGACTAAGATAAAAATCTATATGCCATTTATGCTTGTAAAACCATTTTTTATAAATTGTGATCTGCAATACAGATTGTAAGTACTAAAAGTTAAAGTTTTAGTTTAAGAGGATGTTTGGAAAAATGGGAAAAAACAAAAAGAAACAGTCAATTAAGTCCAAGCGACAATTTTTAACGGTTATAATTGAAGAATGCCAATAGTAACATGAAAGTTAAACTACAAAAGATGAGCTTAAGGGCATATATACTGATTTATGTCTGATATATTTTCTACATATATATTCGCATATACATAATAAATAATTTATACATACTTTAATTTTATTTTGGTTTCAACGGGTCTTACTTTAAGAATTTTAGTATCTTGAAGAAAACAGACTTTGGATCAAGATGGAGGCACAGGCAGATATGCTTTACCTCCTTGCACAACCATAAGAAGGACTGCAACTAACCTCAAAACAAAAAACACCCACAACTGCCAGAAAATAGAACTGTATGGAAGCCCAACAATCAAGGATTTAAAGAAGACATATTCACCCAGACCAGCAGGAGGAATGAAGATGGGGAGCCAGGGTGGAGAGGATATTGTGTGACAGCAGTGAGCAGGTGGCAGTGGCAACAGCTGGAAGAACAGGCAGTCCCACATTAGGGACACCTGGGGAGCAAGCCCCAGGCCAGACTCTGTAACCCAGGGTTCCAGTGCTGGGAATATAAGCCTCATAACTCCTGGCTGTAAAAACCAGTGGGCATTGGGGTGGCAGAAGAAACTGCCAGTCTCACAGGACAGTCCGTTTACAGGGCCTGCAGGGTCCTAGAATGTACACAAACTCACCCACTCTAGGAATCACTACCAGGACAACAGCATAGAGGAGCACCAGTCACATCAATGACTAGAAGCGGGGCAAGTGCCAAACAAGCCTCCACCAGTAGGCAGTGGCATTGCTCCCTCTTTGACCCCTCCCCCACATACAAAGTCACAAAGCAGTGAAACAGGCTGTCCTTGCCCTGGCGATTACCGAAAGCTCCACCCCATACAGTATAACAGGTGCACCAAGACAAGGAGTCGAAGCAGCTCTACCTAATACATACAAACAAACACAGAGAGGCTGCCAAATTGAGGAGACAAAGAAATGTGGCTCAAATGAAAGAACAGAACAAACCCCCAGTAAAAGAACTAAGTAAATCGGAGATAGTCAACCTATCAGACTCAGAGTTTAAAACACTGGTGATCAGGATGCTTAGAGATCTCACAAGAGTGTGGCAAAAGCATAAGGGAAGAAATGAAGCTTACACTAAGTGGTATAAAGTAAAACCCACAGGGAACCAACAGTGAAGGGAAGGAAGTCAGGGTTCAGACCAATAAACAGTCAACCAGAACAGAATGAAGAAACAAGCATTCAAAAAAACAAGGAGAAAATAAGAAGACTCTGGGACATCTCCAAACATGCCAATATCAGAATCATAGGGATGCCAGAAGAAGAGAAAGAGCAAGAAATTGAAAGATTACTTGAAGAAAAAAATGAAAGAAAATTTCCCTAATTTCGTGAAGGAAATAGACATACCAGTCCAGGAAGCACAGAGAGTCCCAAACAAGTTGAACTCAAAGAGAACCACACCAAGATACATCATAATTAAATGGCCAAAGATTAAAGACAAAGAGAGCATCTTTTTTTTTCAAGATTTTATTTATTTATTTTTAGAGAGAGGGGAAGGGAGGGAGACAGAGAGGGAGAGAAAGAGCAATGTATGGTTGCCTCTCACATGGCCCTCACTGGGGACCCGGCCCGCAACCCAGGCATGTGCCCCGACTGGGAATTGAACCGGGACCCTCTGGTTCCCAGCCTGTGCTCAATCCACTGAGCTACATCAGCCAGGGCACAAAGAGAGAATCTTAAAAACAGCGAGAGCAAAGGAGATGGTTACCTATAAAGGAGTTCCCATAAGCCTATCAGCTGATTTCTCAAAAGAAAACTTATAGGCAAGAAGGGGCTGGAAAGAAGTATTCAAGGTCATGAAAGGCAAGGACCTACATCCAGGATTACTCTATCCAGCAAAGCTATCGTTTAGAATGGAAGGGCAGATAAAGTGCTTCCCAGACAAGATAAAGCTAAAAGAGTTCATCATCACCAAGCCCTTATGTGAAATGTTGAAGGGACTTACTTAAGAAAAAGAAGATCAAAACTATGAACATTAAATTGACAACTCACAACTATCAACAAATGAAATTAAAAATAAAAACAAAAAACAAATTAAGCAAACAAACAGAACAGAAACAGAATCATAGGTATGGAGATCACATGGAAGGTTATCAGCAGGGAGGGAAAAGGAGGAGAATGGGGGAAAAGGTACAGGGAATAAGAAGCATAATTGGTAGGTACGAAATAGACAGGGGGGTGTTAAGAACAGTATAAGGAATGGAGAAGCCAAAGAGCTTATATGCATGACTCATGGACATGAACTACAGGAGAGATTGCTTGAGGGATGTGGGATACCAGGCAGAGGTGGGTAAAGAGAGAATATTGGGACAACTGTAATACCATAATCAATAAAACATACTTTAAAAAATGCAAGGCAAAAGAAGCTCAACATACAGTGACTAAACAGGAATTCCATGAAAACTTTCATTAAACTGTGGGAATCTATCTGAAACTATTGAAAACTATTTTAAAAATCTATTGAAAAATATAAAAAGTACTGTTACACCAAAAAAAGAATTTTAATGTCTCTATTGATTTATATTATTTATTACATTCTTCCAGTTAACCTGCTAGGAAATGACTCAATTAAAATAAATCATGTATACATATTTGAAATTGGTTCTTCAGATATTATGATATTATGTGAGTGCACAGCTTTATACTATTAGTTCTTTAAATGAGTATTAAATATTTTTCAAGTCATTCAGTTGACAGGGTAACTTAATTTGTAGTATAATTTTTATGTACACCATTTTAATTTTGAATTTCAAGCAAATACATTGCATGGAAAAGGTGAGATGACTGCAATTTAAATACAGATTTTTCTCTCCTGAAATGTTACCATTTCTTAGATATTGTGGCGACATAATACTCAATACTCAAATATTTCATATTTGGAAAGATCGTAACATTTGAAATACACTCACAAGTACAGGTCGATAATACCTTTATTGAAGTGTAATGTAAACACAATTAAATGTTTTAATGTAGATTTTGCTGGATTTTGGCAACTTTCACAAAGCTAGACAACTGCAACCACAGTGAAGATTCAGAACAGTTTCATCAGGTTAAAACGTCTTCCTCCTCCTCTCTGCAGCTGAACCCGTCCACAGACCCTGACCCTTGTATGTCCCTTCTGTCGCCATGGTTCTTTATGTTTCTACAATTTCATACAAATGGAATCACAGGGCACACAATATTTCCTGTTTGGTTTCTTTCCTTTAGCACAGTATTTTGAAGCTTTGTCCATGTCAGTGCTTGTATAAATATTTTTTATTATTGAGTGTTATGGCATAGGGTGGATATATCATAATCTGCTTATCCATTCTCCAGTTAATATACACTCCTAAGTGTGATCGTACAATATTCATTGCTATATTACTTTTTGAAAATTCTAAATTTCCAACACTATCCATGGAGGGACAGGACCTGGTTACATTGTTTTCATATTAAAAAAGGTAATAATGATTACATAGAAATAAAATTGTTTGCTCTATGTTATATAAAGATCATAGAAGTCTATACAATCAAATCATTTTATGATGGCAAGTATTGAAAAATGTCTGTGCAGTTATATGAATATTGAACAAGAACTCATTAAATTTTTAAAAAGAGTTTAATTAGATTTAGGAAAGAAATTAATCGCTTTAAAAAACTGCTACTATAAATAATTGGGAGAACTTCTCTGGTGCTTAAATTCATTTTACAAATGAAAGGTTAAAGGGTTCTTTATAAGTCATTTTCTTAGAAAACTACACTTTACACACAAGCCCTCTTATCTAATTTGAACAACTTTATTGCTTATAAAAGTAATATCAGTATTAATATTTAAAATAAGGAGCCAACAAACTTTTTCTGTTGAAGGCCTGTGAATAATTTGTAAAGATTTTTCAGCTCTGCCAACAGTATGGTTTCTGTTTCTTACTATTGAACTCTGACATTATACCATACCTTGATATGATACATTTTTCTTCACTTAATCTCTAGAACATCTCTACCTATCATAACCAATCTTATATTTTAGTTGTCATAAAATCTTTTCCTTTAGATCTACAAAATATGGTTAAGTATCATTTAATATTTACCTCACATTTATATTCTGATTAGTATAATCAATATATTAGTTTAGTAACTGACAAAATTGATTAGTGGGGGTGGTTGGGGACCTCTGCTCTAAGGAATAGACTGAAGCCAACAATCAAAACACAAGTCTGAGGTTCAACCAAAATGCTGTAGGTGGTGCCATGTCCTGCAAAAAGCAGCTTTGGATCAGTAGGTGTAAGAGATGCACCAGAACCAACAGGCAATGTCTGGGCCGGTAACACTGATTTATAAAAGTATAAAAAGTGACCAAGGAAGCCATGGTAGTAAATGAGACCAAAACAGAAAGTCTGTTGTCCAAAAGCAGAACATCGAGAGTGCAGCCCTGAGGAACAGGAAACTAAGGGATGATAGGAGGAAGTGACATAACACGTAAAGAGAAGAGGGAGAAAAAGTAGGAGAATGAGGCAGCGTGGGGACCAGTAATGCTGTTGAGAGGTAACTCAGACTGAAGCAGAAACTAAACGTGGCGTCTGTAAGGTGTCTACGCCCTGTGCCTCAGTCGTTTCAAAGGAGCTGTTTGGGTAGAACTCAGACCACACTAGCATGAGGAATACATTATAAATTCTTTGAGAATGTAGGTGATAATTATGTATTTCCTCCTAATATGCAGTACAGTGCCTCAACATACTAGGCATACAATGAACATTTATTGACTTGAAGAAAATGAAAGTAAAAGAAAGCAAAAATCCCATTTTAATTCAGAAATACTCCTAGGGGGAAAAAAAAAAAAAACCTCTTTCTTTGTGTGGGCACTTTGACATTCTGATCATTTGGACAGGTCCTTTAAACTATGTGTGAGGTAACAGCCAATTTTTCTTAGGTAGTGACACCCTCTCTTATGTCATTATTGATCTGGTGGGTGACAGGCTTATTATTTTGGCTGTCCATTCAGAATATACAAAATTCCTTTTTTTATGTCAAATTAAAAAAAATTAACACGAGTTAGATTAAATTTCATAAAACTCTTTCCAAGTCAACTCTTCAGTCAGGTAATTGTTGGATTTTTTTTTTTTCTAAAAGGCACACTGGATGATTAACTCTGAATATGCTTATCACTTGGTTCCAAGGAATCTTCCCACCCCATTTCATCTCCACTTTCTACCGCACCTATCACTCCACACCACCCCCTCACCCTAGCCCTGCAGTTGTCTGTCAAACAACCCATTTTCCAGACATTTAAAAAAATCCACATCACTCCCTAGTGAAAATTCCCCGTGACTTTGAAAGCCCTCTCATGCCTCATGTCCCTTTGCTGAACTCCTATTCATCCTTCAAAATCTTCCTTCAGTACAACTTTCTCCAAGAAGCTTTCCTACTTCAGTATCATCTCTGTAACAGCCACAGAGGTAGGAATATAATCTAGAGTCACCAATTCATAAATACCGTTCACACCCACGTCAGCCGAGGGAGTGGCCCAGACAACAGTTTATGCAGTAAACGAAACCAAAATGTGTCCCCAAAACTGTGTCTCAAAGCTGAGAGTCCTTTCCCTTTTCTCTCCGGAATGACTAACTTAGGATCCAACAAATCCAACTAAAGTAGAATAGGGTCAACACGTGACACTGCAATTGGAGACAGAGAAAGAACAATCACACTAACAAATCAGTAATTATTTGTATAACACAGTATAAACAATGTAAAGGGATGAAGTTTTAGGAAGTCTGACCAGAGGAGAAGATGTTGAAATCTTGAAGTTCCAAAAGATACTTCCTCTCGATGCCCTGTTTTCTAAGCCTATAATGTCCCTGTTTTACCTTAAAGCTCATTTAACATTGGATTTCTTTATCTACAAGTGAAATAATGCTGACAATGTTTCATGAGAGCAAAGACTACTTTGAATACTATTTCATCCTCTAGAAAAGTGTCCTGTATATAGCCGAAAATTTGTATACAAGGTATATCTGGATAAAGTCCAGCCATTGTGAATATAAAAAGAATGGTTTGTGCAGCATCAATAGAAACTGTTAGCCAAGAAGAGTGGGCTGGGATGAGCCTGGGTGCACACTGATGACTTTACTAGTCAGTGGGGGTGGCAGATGCCGTTCAGTGAGCATGGGTACTGTGTGGCCATCACGTTCACAATGACTGAGCAAGCAGAGCAACAATCTGCTTGTGTTAAGCTTGAACATTCCTCTGTAGAAACTATTTGGCTGGAGCTACGGGCAACTGGTGATTTGGCAGCTTCATCATGCGCCCACTCATGCATCGCGTCTCATGCAGAGCTTTTTGGTAAAATATCAAAATACCCAGGTGACTCAGCCCCCTACAGCCCAGATTTGGCACCCTGTGAATTCTGGCTTTTCCCAAAACTAAAATCATCTTTGCAAGGGAAGAGATTTCAGACCATCGATGAGATTCAGGAAAATAGGACAAGGGCAGCTGATGGTGATTAGAACTGTGTGAGGTCCTAAGGTGCCTGCATTGAAGGGGACTGAGGTGTTATTGTCCTACATACAATGTTTCTTGTATCTCGTATCTTCTCCAATACATGTCTCTAATTTTCATAGTATAGGGCTGGATTCCTTCTGGAGAGACCTCGTAAATGTTAAATTCCTGCCATTTCTGCAGAAAGCGCTATTTTGTATTAACACTTGACTGATGAAATACAGAAGATACCATTACAGTAATTTTTTATTTTGGTCAGAATTTGTAGAAATTGACAAAGGTCTATTATGATGCTAGAATGTTGTGTCTCACTAGTAACATTAGACAGAAATTGGATCAAGACAAATGAAAACTGCTGTTTTTCTCACATATCAGGGAAAACTTCCCCTTATTCAAGTAATACTTTTTAAATTGATCTACTCAGTCTCTTCAAGTATATCATGAAAACGCCACAACCAAAAGTGCCCAAAAGAACTGTGATAGAGAAAATTAAGCATGAAAATACTATGGATGTGAATTGAAGTGAAATTTATGTGAAATGTCTTGCTTACAAAAAGGATATGATATAAAGATTTTTTAGGTAAACAACAAATAATTAAATATTTAAATCTTCATACATATTTTATACTACAGTATACTGAAAAAATTAAGTTACAATTTGAAAGGCTAAAATAACCTGAAGCACTTTCTTTCAGCTATATACACAAAGGTCTCTCCTGTACAGCAACTTTATTGAAGCAAATATAAAAATAAATGAAGTAAAAATGGCCATGAAATTTCCATGTTAATTTTGATCACAAACAATATTTTTGCTTGTTAGAAATTCATTGATAAAATTTTGGGAAAAGAAAACAGTTGTATTTATTTTTGAAAAGAGTATTTTTGGTATTTCGTGGTGTGATAGATATTTTTCAGTAGGAATTAGGGGTTTTTTATACTTTTTTATTTCAGCCACTTTTTAAGATAACTGCTTCTACAGAGTGTAGTTTGTAATTATTTATGAACAATTTCATTTATGGATTACAAATTTTCTCAAATTTGCCGCTTGTTGGAATCTGCAGTAGAATGTCTTTATGAAACCGAAAATATATAGAAATATATCTGTAACCTAATTACCATTTATCTGAAAAGTACTTGGAAGCATAAATCTAAGCTACTAAATAAAACAATTTACAAGTAAACCTGAGACAATACACACAGTAGCAGTCCCCTCAGCTGTTGAACAAACTTATGGCTACCACAATTGTTCTAGTTACGATCTAGACTCAACATCATGTGGAAAACTTCTACCTCCTCCCAAAATGGAATAACAGGGCATGGATTTAGCCTCATGTTTATGCAACCAGTAAAACAGAAAAAATCATCTGAAGCACCTGTTTTCAGACACTGACTATCAAGCAATGCAGGATAATCACTGCTGAGTGGAAAAAAAAAACAAGGTGAGTCTTCCAGTGCCACTGATTGTCATGGTTTTGAGGAGGCATCAAAAGAACAGTAAACACAGGTGCATTTCAGAGATGTTGCTGACTTGAAGAGAGGCAGCTGGGAACGTGGTGGCTAGCGGTTACAAGACAGTGTAATGGAGAAGAGAGAACTTCCCAGCATGCTCCAGAGCTTTGCGAAGGATCTCCTTGGTCCTTCAGGTGAATATTACTTATTGGTCAAGACATTACCTGAGTCTGGGGAAAGAATGATCTCAAAGGAGCAGAGAGAAAAATTCTCAAAACTCACATGGAGCTGGGAATAATTTACAGTCCCACCAGAGTGTAAAACCTCGTGACTCAATGGCACAGGGTGCCAAGAAGGCAGTGCCTAGGAGTGAAATGATCACCCCTCAGACGGAAGCCTTGAAAAGGCCCAAACCTTTCCAAATAAATTAACTCCATCCCAGAACGAAACTAAAACTTATTTATCAATGTTAGTAAATATCTGGCACCCAAAAAGGGGAAATTTTGATTGTTGGGCATCCGATCAAAATATAATCCATAAAGAGGAACAACATAAAAACAATCAAAGGAAACTCAGAAATTATACAAAGGACAGAATTTGATAGACAAGGAGATTGAGTTACGATAACTGTAATATATGTGTTCAAGAAGGCAGATAAAAGATGGAGCATATTAAGTAGAGACACAACATATTTTTACAAAATTAATCAACATTCTAGAGATAAAAAATATAATGTATGAGTTGAAAAATACAATGGATGGGATTATTATCAGATTAAAAACTATAAAAAAGGTTAATGAAATTGAAGATACAGAAGGAAAATATGCAAAATGAACGCACAGAGAAAAAATAATAAATTAAAAATGAGAACAGAGCATTAGTAAGCTAAGGAACAATTTCAAGCAATCTAATAAATATACAATTGGAATTGCTAAAGGAGCAGAGAGGAGACAAAATCTTGAAACATAATAGCTGAAAGTTTTCCAAATTTCGTTAGAATCATAATTTTATGAATTTATGAAGTTCAATTGAGCTTACGCACAAAAAACAACAACAAAGAAAACCACACCTATGCACATCATAATCAAATTGGCCAAAACCAATAATAAAGAGAAAAAATTTTAATGAAAAAAGACCTATTATACACAAAAGTAAAAATAAGGTTAAAAGCAGATTTCTCAGTAGAGACAATGCAAACTAAAAGACAGTGGAGAAACATCTTTAAAACAATTTTAAAAAGCTACAATTAAGAATTCTTTAATTCCCCCGAAAGAATGAAATTAAGACCTTTTCAGAAATGTGGGCTGATAGAATTCAGAGCCTGGAGCTCTGGACTAGTGCGAAAGGGTGTCCACTCAGTGGTAGGAAAATGACACTAGACAGAAATCCTGATCTACAGAAAGAGTAACTATTTTTAATACCTTTAAATACAATTGACTATTTCGAAATAGCAAGTGTGGTATGGACTTTATAACATATAAAGCAGTAAAATATAGTCCACCATGGCACAAAGACGAGAAGGAAGGAAACCAAAGTATACTGTGTTAAGGTCCATGTTAGAAAAATGAGCATTGTAATAGTACTTGGAGGTGGACTATGAGGTTAAAATGCCTATGATAAACCATAAAATCATCACTAAAATAATTTAAGAAAATTTATAGAAAATAATATAGATTCTACATGAATTCTTTCAGAAAATTACAGAGAAAGGACTCTGACCAACTCACTTTGTAAGGCCAGCAGTACTGCAATACCAAATCAAACGGGATTATGATAGAAAACTACTAAAATTCCTCAGTTACACCGGTACAAAATTTAACAAAAACATTAAGAAATCAAAACCAATAATACATATGACCAAGTGGAACTTACTCTTGAATAGCATGGTTGGTTAAACTTTCAAAAATCAATGAATGTAATTCAATTCTATTAGAAAATAAATCTCAATGAAATAATTCTACTATTTTATTTTTAATCATTGAAAGTTTGTTATAGTTCTATAAAGAAACACCCATAGTCATCTACGAGTACCTTAGTAAACATATTTCTCATGATTAATATAATGATTTTAATCAAAGAGTAGAAATTGAGCTCTGCCTATCTTGACCATCCAAGTTGTTTTCTACATTTTATTACTCTGGGAGAGAGGAATATTTCAACTTTATTACACAAATTCTGGTTTGGCATCCAGAACATATTACTAGTATGTTCCCGAAAGAAAATCCAATTTAGAAAGTTAATTTCTAACCATTAAATATTCATAAGCATTCTAAAGTAACTATGTAATTTTCTTAAAAATAAAATACAATTAGATAACCAAGAAATAAAGGGCATGAAACAAATACATAACAACTATATCCATTTTATTTCCTATTTAATAAGCTCTATAGATTTTTTTTCAGAAAGACATGATTTTTAAAAATCAGTCCTCCCACAAATCACAGGGACATTAATATAAATAAAACATGCGAACATTTGTAGTCACAGATCTTAGGTTGTCATTTATTAACATAAAAGAAGGAGGCATGACCTGTAAATTTTTAAAAGATTTTGAAACAGACTGACCCAGCACAGGACTTGGCACATGCTATTGAACAACCTAATTTGAATTCATTCAAATTAAACAGTCATAAAAAATGAATAAATGAACAAATCCCAAAATTACAAAATGTAGACTTTACTCCCATAAAAAGCATAAATTAAGCACTCAAACCTTGGACATTTCAAAATGGAAAGACCATCCTAAATATTTCCTAGCAATAAATCTGAAGTCTTTAGCAGCCTATCACTAAACACAATAAAAAAGAGAAACATAGAACAGAGCCAGATAGACAGCAGAGATACAGATATCAGCAGTAACAGGCAGTGGGTCTGAGAGAACTATTAAGTACTGCTAATGCCTAATTTTCAATGAAAATTTAAATTGCCTTCAGTATATAATAAAACAAAAATGAGGTTACTAAACATAGCAAATACTTTCAAGTGGTATTGTAGGAAAAGAATATCTATTTAACCCTCAGTTAAAGTATACAATTAATCAGAAAACCCAAAAATCTCGTCATTTCAAGTGTGATATATTTTTAGAATATAATTTCATTAAAAATTATATTCTTTCGTTAACTCAATATTATTTTCTGAATTTTTATGGGGATATTAATCATCACAAACATTCATGTACCCTTTTATCACTGTATTAAAAACATAGCAATCCAACTATATCATCACTTTGAAAGAAACCACATTCTTTTTCTATGAAAATACTCAATAGTCACTAGCTTTAATACTATTTTAACACTTACCTGTATTTTAACGGGCCAGGAAAAGTTACTGACGTACACATAGAATGTAATGTTAGGATTGCTTCTAAAGTTAAATTTTTCATAGGAAAAACTATCTCTGTATTCCTTTATATTAGTCTTGGAAACTATGGGTGTTTCCTCCCCAGATATTGTTCCAGCTAAAATGTAAATAACAAAATTAAATAATTCATATTAGGAAACAGACCTTTGTGAACTTAAGAACATATAGTATACTTCTTTTTGTAACTACACAATTATAAGTGATAAGAACACAATTATTACAATAAACTCATGTTTACAATTTAGAGTGATGGCGGAGAAAAATAAGATTTGTCCTAAACATAATGAAATAAATAGATTTAGGATAAAAATTATTTTTCAAAATCATACTACTGATGAAGTACCATGTTCTAGGCACTAGCTTAGAGACTTTTATCCTTTTCTAATAACATTTTTACTCCAGAGGTGTTCCAGGTTCCATTTCTAGTTTTCAAATGAGAACCTACATCTCGGAAAGACGAGAGCACCTGCGTCCAGCACACATATGCTGGATGGTGAACTCCTCTTTGGAGCTCAGGCGTATGCGGCCCCAGAAACCGAGTTCTTTCTACTTACTTCTCCACAGAGCATTTCACAATAAATTAGGCCATACTTTGCATGTCTTAATTAAATTTAAAAAATGGGGAAACATCAATTTATTTGTCTTACCACAAACTGAAATACCACTAATTTGAGTAAATTGGAAGGAGGCTGTAATTTAAAACATGAGCTAAATGCTCAATCAGTTAAACAAATATTGAGTACTCAATAAATATTTAATGAAATTAACCAAATGAAACAGAGCATTTCCAACAATCTTACCAAGCCCTCCACTAAACAAAAAATAAAATTATTAAAATTATACACTGAACACCTGAATTAATTTCTAACTGATCATTATTCCAAAATTGCCGTGAATGCTTTTTAAAAATGCAGATTTTTTCCTGACCTGCATCTCCCAACCTGATAAGTGAAAATTTCTGACATTTGGTTCTGGGTATCTGGGTTACAAGTAATTTCTTGCATACTAAAACCAGTGTTATAAAGTGATTATAGAGCTTTATATATATTTATTGACAAGTCTGAAAACTTATAGAGTTGGTTTATTGCACAGAAGTAAACTTCAAATTAACAGTGCAAGTGATCATGAATCATTAATTAATGTAACTCACAGTACCAAGATTTTACCACGTTTGATCTACGTAACAAAATGTCCATATGTTTGCCTGCATGTTTTTATGCATGTTTTATAAGTGATGGAATGTCAAAGCCCTAATCACTCTTGAACTGTTTCCATGATCCTACATATTTAAAGAACATGACTTAATTTTCAGAAATCAAATACAGAATACTTCTTTTAAAAAAAAGTTTCCAGTACTTTTATGCAACAGCGTATCTTTGACATAGAAAATAGAAAGCAGTAGAATTTCCTAATATGTAAATATTTAAAAAAATAGTGAACATAATTTTTATAATCCAACATATAGATTTCTACTTCTTCTTAGTTACACTTTTTAAAAGTCAGCAATTTAATTTATGAAGCTTTTATGGAAGATACACTAAATATAGGTTTTGTTCTTAACCCTCGCACAGCACCAAGGCTGACACAGAGGGCAACGGATTTCTAAATCTGAAAGTAACAGACAAGTTGTTAATTCATCAGCGTTCACAGAAGAATCTCACTGCTTTAAGTCAATATGAGGTTAATAATTAAACTTACAGTTTCAAGAGTGAATCAAGTAATTGATATTTTTAGTTACTTAAAAAGTAATCTATCTTAATTAAAATCATAGCGATCCATGGCACTGACATTTAAAAAAACTGTCATGTACAATATTTGTTCCCCATCTATTTTTAATAAAAGACAAAGCTAACAAAGTAATCAAGTTTTATTAATAATGCTACTTATTATTTTTACCCAAAACAATACAATGTCAGGCATATAATATTTTTTAATTTCAATTATTTAAATTAATAGTAAAAGGTCATCTTAGAACACCTTCTGCATAGAAACTGATATGAAAGACAGATGGCAACGAAATTCTCTTACCTGTTGAACCAACTGACCATGTAATGTTGAGATTAAAGTTGTTTGATGCATTAATCGAAATATCCAAATTTTTGTTTGACTACCAAGAAAAAAATATGAAGGTTACAAAACCAAATTATACTACATAGATATGACTAATGTTTTAATTATGTCCATGCTATATTTGTCAAACTCTATACATTTATAATGACAACATTCAACTGAGTAAGTGTAGATGCCAATTACACTCTTTTAAATAATATATAGATAGGTGATTGGTTCCAAAGTAGATTTCAGATCCCCATTTATCTTCTCTGCTAAAATCTGACCTTCTGTACGTAAGCCAGAGGCTGCTGTAATTCAATATTTGTATTTTAATTTTCTTTGCTGATCTGTAGTTAATATTTAAATGATACAGGTTTGGATGAATTCAAAACTTTTACAGCAATACAATATTATTTTGTCGAAAGGCTTCTTGTTAGGTGCATATTCTAGTATTATACACGCTTTTTCTAGCAAAAAAATGCTTAAACCATGTACATGGAAACTTCCAGGTACCAATGATCAAACTGCCTGGGGAAGAAACAGGCGACCACATCATCTAAACACCTGCTCAGAGGAAGACTGAAGAGTCTGTCGGTCAACCTGTTTTCTTCCAGGCGTTCCCTGGAAACAAAGGCCTGAAAGATTTCTTTAAATGTGTTTGTTATTATCTCGCTCCAAGAGACGAGGAGCACAAAGTTCATAGGACGGTAACTACTTAATTCTGCAAAAATACAGAGAACAGTCACATTGGACGAGTTTAGCGTCACATATTGAGTGTGCTGTGTGCATTTAAAATACACAATGACTCATACTAAAAGCTGTACTGATAGGTAAGACCTGGCTACTAGAAAATGTATAAGTAGCTTCCTTAATATCACTACTTTTTTCTAAATTAGAGAAAACAGGTAGGCCCATAGAAAATACATCTCCAATTTTCCGACTTGACTCAGAGAAAATGTCTGTAAGCAATGAAGCTCCCTATATCTGATGTAATGGTCATTAGAGAAAATTACTGAAATTCACTACCCTTTCTTGATGAAGAAGAGTACAAGCAAGGATCCCCATAAAAGGTAAAGGCTGCTGGATGTGTGACAGTCATTCCATTTTAAAGATACATTAAGACCCAATTTTTTTTTTACCTCAACATTATATCGACCCTTAATGACAGCCATAGATAGGAGGATAGCTGGGCCTGCATGAAGAACTACTAATAATGTTCCACAGCTATCACAGAGCATTCTCTTTATAGTTTCCAGGAAGAAAATATGTATTCACGAAGTGTGGTCATCTCCCAAGAACATGCAAAATTAAATGTATGATAATAAGGTTGAACGCCATACAGATTTTTCAGGGTACTCCTCATTAATGCTGCAGAGATAGTATTTGAGTATTCAAACTGATCAAAGAAAATAAAGCCTGGGAGTTTAAATATATACAGTATTTCAGAAGGATTCTGCATTATCCGCCAGAGTCGTAAGTGGCCATGACTGTAAGAAGAAAGTTAACACATTCGGTTCTATTGATAAGCTATTCAGATACCTTCCACAAGATGGAGCACAAAATTGTCCAGCTTCTTGAAACCTCGCTACTTGTGAAAACAGTTGACACTGATTTAGGATAGTGCCACTATTAACCCTAGCAATAAACACAAAATGCTTTTATGTCAGCATGCAGACAGGTCCGTTCAAAACACGACGGGGTTCAGGTCTGAGTGTGGTAAGAAAAGTCTATTTCACCATCATGTTACATTAGGGAAAACCCAGAAATGAAAAGAAGAAAAATCTCTGGTAACAAATATTGAATTATGTCACCATAATGAACTAATCAGACCTGAAAACCAATTACTGCTCCATACTCATTAAATCATGTTCATGAGGCAATGAAATGAATTAATGCAGAGTACACCCTGTTTTAAAGATTTTATTTATTTATTTTTAGAGAGAGGGGAAGGGAGGGAGACAGAGAGGGAGAGAAACAGCAATGTATGGTTGCCTCTCACATGGTCCTCACTGGGGACCCAGCCCGCAACCCAGGCATGTGCCCTGACTGGGAATCAAACCGGGATCGCCTGGTTCCCAGCCCGCGCTCAATCCACTGAGCTACACCAG